>VYZQ01037191.1:344-18788 GCA_013400655.1 Mystacornis crossleyi
TTAACCAAAAATTATAGAAAGCATAGAAAAGCAGATACATAAATTCATAGTACATAGACTAAAACAAAAACCTATGTTCAGCTTTGGTTAAGTCCTTCATGGCTATCCATATAAAAAGCTGGGAAAGAACATCTGAGAGCATGACTGCATTTCACAGAAATAGACCTAACAGTGAGAAAAAATGGTAGGTCCCAAAGCAGCAATGGCTTTCCAGTGGAGTTTTATTTAAACTCTAACTAAATAACTCACAGGCTCTCCGATGAGCTCAATGAGGCCAAAAGAGCAGTATCACACCCCTGACCGAGAAAGAGGTAACAATATGTGTTACTCAGGCTAAGGAAAAGATCCTGCTGACTCTGCATGCTGGAAACCCATTTCATTGATAAATTATGACGTGATCATTCTTGCCAGAGCCTTAGTTGTCAGTTGGAAGAAGTTACGACGCAAATTATTCACGTAAATCAGGTCAGATTCATTTCATATCAGGTTTGGACAGACCACCCCAGGCCATTCATTGAAACAAGTACAGTTTCAGAGCACTCACAAGAGCCTCTGGGAGCTTTTTTGCTAGATTCTTTCCTGAGATTTGGCTGGGATGTTCCCATAATTTCTTAATGGCATACAGTTTGGTGACCAGTGTCGATTAGAGTGGATTAGGCTGCTTCACACCTGCTCCTCCTGCCTGTGTGCTTCCTTGCCTCGTTACAAAGGCAGGACCACTTCACCCCAGCTGGCTGAGTCAGCACTGGTACCATTAAAATGAGCAGCTGTGGGGATTGGAGAGTGCAATGTAGAGTTAAAACTGACCATATAAAATGACAGCAGCAACAGACTGCTTATTTGGACCAAGCATAAACTCAATTCTTGAGCTCAGAAAGCTCAGTGCCCAAACTGTTGAACAATTTGGCTTCTTGCCTGGATATGGGATTAAAAACAACAAGACTTTGGTGGGATTTCTAATAGCTGTTTTGACTGCCAGGTGAATTTTTATATCTAGGAATTACGATTTCTCGAAATTTAAAACAAATGCTTCAGTTATCATACCAATCACAGATAAATGAGCTCTATCTCCATAAAATTTCATAAAATCCTATTTCAGTGAAATTGTTGCCCAGACAGATCACATGTTCAAGCAACTCCATTGCTATGCTCCACAAACCACACAAACCAAAGCAGCTTTTTCTGTTATAGTGTGGTACTGTTTTCAAATCTGTTTTCCAAAGTGCTACTGCTGTGGGGATATTCATCTCTCCAGGAGCTTGTTCTTAGCATGACTTTTGAACTCACTGGCCAAATTTAGACAAGCTGAACAAAAGGGCAGAGGCTGTAACAGTCCTAAATTCCTGTGAGGTTGATGAAAAGAGATGACAGGGTAAGAAGGTCCTNNNTAAGAAGGTCCTGCTATTGAATGGATCACTGAAAGGCTGACCTTAAGAGCCTAAGGTGACCTAACCATAAGATACAATTCTGCAACCTCAAGTCACCCACTTCTAAGAAAGAAGGCTTGCCTCCAATGCTCAAGGGCTACCTTCCTTTTAGAAGAGGGAAATGTCCATATATCTGTTCTAAAGATACTGTTCCTACCAGCTGAGAAACAGTAGCTAAGATTCCCAGATCTGAGGTAGCATTATGATGCCTTTGTAACTGGTTCAAAACATAGCCTTCTGAACTACTTTCAATAAAACAAAAAAATCCTAGAAGGCAAAAGCTTTGGAACTTTGTAGATGGCAAACATTATAGTAAGTGTTGGGCCCTGACACTGCTCACTGCAAGACAAGGACTTGGTCCACTGAAGTCCTTCCCACTGGCATTAGCAGGTCTCCAGGTACGGCTTGACACTGCAGCTTCACCCATGGCTTCAGCACAGTATGGAAACTTAATCGAGTTTCCACCCAATTAGTGTGAGTACCAGGCGCAATAAATTTAACACAGAGAAGTGGAGGTCAGTGTAGGTTTTTCATCCACACTGAACTGACTCCAGCCCACACTAGTCCTTTCATGATAATTTGTCAGATGTAGTCAGTGCAGCAGAACCAGTAGACTAGAAGTCCTGAATAAAGTCTGAATATAAACCCACATGCTTTCATTCTCTCTCTCTCATGCATTATCTCTAATCCCAGAGTCTGGCAATACTGAGGTGTACAACTGCACCGCACGTACCCGACATGGGTCAACCTGCACATAAAGAGCTAGGATAACCCAGACAGGCTTCAGCAAAGCATGCTTCCCACCTGCTCTGGGATTGGAATATTCAGGTGGCAACACTCTACATTAAACATGTCTGCAAATACTCAAAATTTGTACACTTGTAGCAGCATTGCAGACACACCAGGGGTGCATTCCAACCTTCAGTGTCACTGCCAGACTACCCACTGCATCCTTCTATCTGTGTCACCTGTTCTTTTTCCCTTTCCCTTTCAATTGCTAACTGGTTCTGCATTTGAAATAATTTGGAACAACGAGAATCCAAGCACTGTATGAACATATTTCACCTTTTTCTCCTTTCAAATTCATATTTTAGTACCCAAAATCTGCAAGTTTTGGAGTACTTGAACACATAATGTAGGGAAAAAGCACAAAACCAGAAAGGAAATTTCTCCTTGGCTGAAAGTCCAGCAGTTTGTGAAACACAAAAAACTGACAGACATACACTAAAGTAGCACAGTTTGCACAGAATAATTTCACAAAACCAGAAAATGGGTCAAGTTGGAAGGGACCACAAGGGGTCATCTGGTCCAACCTCTCTGCTCAAGCAGGGTCATCCCAGAGCATGTGGCACAGGATTGTGTGAAGTTGTTTCTTGAATATCTCCGGTGAGGGAGACACCAAAACCTCTCTGGCCGATCTGTTCAGTGCATGATCAGCCACACAGTAAAGAAGTTCTTCCTCATGTTCAGGTGGAGTTTCCTGTGCATCAGTTTTCAGTCATGCCATTGACTCATTGCCTGTGGCTTGTTNTCAGAAAGTTCCACTCTTCCCATCTCTCCAACTTGTCAAGGTCCTTCTAAAGGCCTGCACAGCCCTCTGCACTACTGGCTACTCCTCCCAGCTTTGTGTCATCAGTGAACTTGCTTATGTGGAAGCAGTTTCTCTCATTAGAGGAATGCTCACAAATTTGTATCACACTTATGCAGTTTCCTTCAATTTTTTCTTTTCTTCTGATTTTGTCCCTACTACTCTAGTTTATGGAAGAGTTTGTTTTAAATACCTCTAGTGTAAAAAAAGGGAAGGGACTCCATATGAACAAGACATTTCAGGGTGCTCTACCTACATCTTTAACTGAAGAACCCACTCTGAAATCAAAA
The DNA here is from genome assembly GCA_013400655.1 of Mystacornis crossleyi. Classification (NCBI taxonomy): domain Eukaryota; kingdom Metazoa; phylum Chordata; class Aves; order Passeriformes; family Timaliidae; genus Mystacornis; species Mystacornis crossleyi. Next base: position 3,650 of record VYZQ01037191.1, read on the forward strand.
CACTCTGTAGTCTTTAAAACTAATTTTGATTAGAACATAAACTAAGACAAACAATTTTCTAAAATACAGGAAATCTGGTATAAAGTTGAACCTGTCAAGGGGAAGTTACCAAAATAAACAGTTCCTTGGCAGAAGTGTTGCACATCTTCAGTGAGTCCCACTTCAGAGCAGAACATGAACTTTATCTGATAAAGTTACAGTGAACTGAGAAAATTCATAACACCTCTGAAGTGTTCAGATATTATGATGATATTACCCATGCAAATAATTAAATAGATAGATTAATTTTCTTTTTTGCAATTGAGATACCTGTTTAGCTCACAATTCTTTTTACTTCAGTCAATAACTTTTAAACCACTTCACTTTTAGTAGTCGCTTACCCTTAAAATTTCCAATTAAATTTATGGTTGGAAATTATAGAGCTATATTTAAAAAAAAAAAAAAGATTGCATTGTTCTGCTCACTCTATGGTATAATTCATCTGGCAGCCTACAGCCTGATTCCTCGGAGATCCTTGGACAGGGGAACAGGGGTAGCATTTCTCTATTTCCTGTGAATAGGCGAAAGCAGAAAGATAATGGCATCTGCTGGAGTACTTTGCTCTGCACTCTCTGGGCAGATGCCAATCTTGCCACAGAGGCATTACTCCTTCATTTTCCTACTGTGGAGCAGCACAGTCAGCTGGAAAGGGACCTAGGTAACCTTGTTGCCACTCCACCTCTCTGCAGGAGTATGTAAAACTGTGTATTCTCGACAGTAAATATAGCTGTTTAAATGTGCAACTTCACCCTTTGTTCATACACCTTGACTACAGGTAATGGCCTGAACTGGAACTAGTACGGGCGTGTGGAACTGGAGAAGACTTGACAAATGTTTAAACTTTGTTGCAAGATCAAAATGCCCTTGGTATGCATGCAGTGGCAGGGCAGGAGTGAAAACATGAGAGTCGTCCTGGTAAATGACAGAAATATTTCTTCTGTGATCGTCTTTCAGGAATAGCTTACTTTGCGTAACTGCAGATTGCTCATGCCTGGTTAAATAGGAGAATAACCAAATCAAACAATCAGAATGATAGAACGGCTGAGGCTGGAAGGGACAACTGTAGGTCATCTGGTCCAAGTCTCCTGCTTAAGCAGGATCACCTAGAGACAGTTGTCCAGGGCCATTTCCACAGTACTCCTGGTACTGCTTGTGTGCTCTCACAAGCACCGATTAAAGGGCAAGGATCACATCCCTCTACACCCGGGCAATACTTTGCTGACTGTAGCCCAGGATAACATTAACCTTCTTAGCTACGAGGGTATGTTGCTGGACCGTGTTCAACTTGGTCTCCAGCAGAACCTCCAGACCAGCAGGTCTTCTGCAAAGCTGCCTGCTAGCTGGGTAGGACCCAGTGTATATAGGTGCATGGGTTTGTTCCTCCCCAGGTCCAGGATTTTAAACTTCCCCTTGTTGAATTTCATGAGATTTCTGTCAGCTCATTTCTCCAGCCTTTCAAGGTCCCTCTGGTTGGCAGCATGACCCCCCCAACCTATCAGTCACTCTTGCACTCGTTCATAGCAATATCAGAAAAACACATTGGTATACTTGAACTTTGTTTTAATTCATAAGTGGAGATGAAAAAAGCAAAGCAAAACACTGTACTGGTAGACTCATGAGCATATTACAGGGCAGAGTAAAAAATGGGATTGGTGATAACTGATGCAAGTGATAATCTTTCAAACTCTTAGTAAAAACGGCTAATAAAGGAAGTAGGGTGACTATTTTACAAAGGAAGTTAGGGTTTGGGTTATGTTTTCTGGTTAGATTTTTTTTTTCTTTTTAGATTTAAAGACATCTATATAATATATAGTAGGAATTAATGGATACATAGCAGGGAGATGGATTTGCACCTTATTAGTGAGTCTGTTCCAGAGAATGCACATATTTCTGCAAACAGAATGTGGTAAGGTAATATGGAAAGACAGAAAGAAAAGATTTTGTTCTTCACTACAAAGTAGTCATGACAAGCTTTTGTTTTTCGTGATTACAAAGCCAATTACACAAAAAAATGCCTTGCAGCCCAAGAACACCTTGGTGACAGCAATAGATCACGGGCATGGATGGGCAGCAATGTATCTACTGTGTACATAGTAACAGGGACAAAGCACTGAGAAGGAAAGAAAATAGATGTTTGTCTACTTCCCAACTTTCTAGTCATCCAAATAAATCATTAGAAAACATCACATTTGTGTTTCTCAGCTTTTGCCTGCTCCACACCATATCTTTCATCCCACTTCTTGGATAACTCAGTGTTTGAAAATGAAGTCTAAAAACTCAATGAGTTTCTCCTGATTAAAGGACCATGAGGATCCAACTTCAAAGCTTTATGCAAAGAAAGTAAATGGAGTCACTGTGTGAGGCAACTGCCACCATGCTGGGCTTATGATTCTGGCAGCTACTTTCAATACTAAGAAGCAGGAAACAGAATGACAGAGGCCTTTCTCTACATACCAGACGGATACTTTGAGCGTTTTGTTAACATTCAGAAGTTTCTCTGTGGTCTCAGAGGAGAGAACAAGCAAGAATAAAATCATTTCTGTTGCAGCTACATCAGTTGATGATGATGACAGGGAAACAGGAAAGGAAGAATGACCTTACCTCCTCCGCCTTCTGCTCATCAGCAACACAAAGGCCTGGAAAGGCAGAGGGAAGTATAACATGAGAAATTCACATAACTAGTCAGATCAAATGAAAGAAAGAGGTCTCTTTTTAGACTGTGTCCCATCAGACAAACTTTATTAAGTACTATTCATATATACTGTATCTGAAGTGTAGTATGCTAAAACTCATCAGCAAATATGACTACATTTACTATTCCAATTAGTTTCTGTGCCTTCCCTGCAAGATATTAATTTGAGATCTAATTAAAAAAATGGGATAAACAATTCTTTTGTTGAAAGGATGATGAACAAGACTAGTACAAAGTTGATTAAAATAAGTAGAAATCTCTGCTTTCTAATCTGGGATTTTCGCTAATTCAGTGGGACACTGAACACCCATTTTACAATCTTTTTAGCCCCAAGCAGGAGACATGAGAGAGAAAATCCTCAGCAGGGGTAATGTAATGTGACCTCATTGGGACGTTCCTACAGAGATGATAACAGAAGGTTTTGATCACGACAGGGCACCCTGCAAATGTATCAGTTAGCTAGGATTTGCTAAAAATTTTATGTGTGTGGCTTTTTTGTTACAGAAATGCCAATATTATATGGAGTTGTTATTGCAGTTCTAGTGGGAGAATCATATATTTACCTGATCCCTACAATATAGGAACCAGTCACAAAATAAAAGGGAAAAAACCCCACCTGGAATCCTGGCATTGATTTTAAAGGAAGAAGTAAGAGTTTACCACCCAAATGCCACTGAAAAGTACAAGCAGTTTGGCATCCAAGTCTAAATGTTATCTAAATCTGACTAGGCTAAATGTTTACAAGCAGTTACATGCTCTTTTAATTGAGGAGAAACTGGAAGAATCATAGATGAGCCTGAATCATAAATTAAATACCACAGAGCTAATTTGCTCCATCTAGAGCTTTTGTTTTACTGCAAACAAACATCTTTTAGCCTGCTCTGTGTATTTTAAGATGAAGACTGTACAGTGACAAGTGGCTGTTCCTAAGATACTCATACCTCCGGGAGTAGTGCTGCAAAATACACACCATATTCTTCAACTCTGACATGGAGGGATTGCCAGAGAGCTCAAACAGAGTGGTTGGGTCAGCGCAGTTACCCACTCTGCCTCTCACTTCACACTGCAGCCTTACACTCCCTGATGAGCCACAGCAACTGTTTATCTGACTGCTCTGTAAACCAGATCACTCAAATGCTTGGGGTTAAAACTAACCCTGAGAAGTCACAGAAAAATAACTTCAGTGACCTAGCTCACTGGTTCAGCTCTTATCGAGCTGTGTCAGCAGAGCTGAGCGAGTTGGGATGGTGAACTGCAATGCAGTCTTCGGCATTTCCCAAGCATCCTTCCCAAACGTAACATGTAATTACACCCTCCTCAGCCTCTGCAGTCCTAGGAGCTGGATGCCTTTTACCAAAAATCCCAAAAATAACAAGGCCGTGCTTTGGCAATACAGTACATTTGGCTTCAGAGTTCATCACAGATCGTGGATGTAATGTATTAATTGACTTTGCCAGTGGTGACAGGTGAATTTTTACCAGTTGGCTGTATCAGCAGTTGTCTGTTGCCCTATAGCCAGCATGCAGCCACTGTACCAACACATCATCACTCATTACTGCGAATCTATGCTCTGTTCAACGACCAAAGAAAAAGCAACTGTGAGCCTGTTCTTGATCCAGGCCAGATGCTTGTTTTGCAGCAGATCCACTGCTTGAGAGTGTGGAATTACAGGCTGGGCAGGGCTGGTGTGAAGGCAGCCTCATTCCCACCCTGTGCCTTACACTGGCGTGCCCCAGCTCTGTGCCAGCAGGAAGGGCCCACGCGAGGAAGCCCAGCAGCTCTCACCCAATATCACGTCAGCTCGGCCACAGGAGCTCTCAGTACTGCTGTGGCAATAGGTACATTGTTGAGCAAGCTTGGGAAATTGTTTTCATCCAGCTCTAACAGCATTTTCCTTTAAAAATTTGCCCACTGTGTAACAGAGTGAAAGCAGTGATGGATTGCTTTCTACCTGGCAGCCAACACAGTCGGCGAAGGCCAACTGGAAAGGCCTTCTTGAGGAGGGAGAGCTGCTGTGCCATTCCAAAAGCCATACTGGAAGGGGAACTTTTCCATAAAAGGTAATGCCGCAGCTCAGAGATTTTGCAGGGAGATGTTGCAATGTGTCTAGGGCAGCTTCTGCGACAATCAGTTCCTAATTCCAAACCAATCCTGGTAAGAAGCACGGCTTAAATTCAGATGGCTGGTTCAGAAGTAACAGGACAAACCCTCCCCAAAGCCCGCTGGTCATCTTGTAACACAAATACACTTTGGTGAGATTACTTTACGCTTTCAGAAGCAGTATTCACCTCCTTAATGACTATGTAGCCTTTCTACACGTCACTTTTCATTTCAAGAGTTTGGATCCCTGAAGAGAGCTCATCTGCCTTTTCACTATAATATTTCTGATCTTTTTTTTTTTTTTTTTTCACCCCCTGGTGATTATGCCCCTACTCCTTGCAGATTTCAGAGAGGAGAAATGTCTACCCAAGTTTTCTCTTGCACACTGCCCAAGAAAAGGAATGGAAGTATCTTGTAGATCCTAAACCAAGCCAGATAAGCTAGTGAGTGCAAAGGATGGAAAGAACCATAATAATTGGGAGATGAAATGCAAGGGTAAGAAAGGATTCCATGTGTGTTCTTGCCTCCTTATGTGCATTAGAGATTCATTGCAGCCTTTAATTGCTGGTGCGGGTGGATAAAATAGAAGGGTTGAAGAAGAGAGCCAAGGAAAAAAATAATGGAAACCTGACCAGTGACAGGAGCTGATTACTGTTGGCAGACTGTATAGGTTTCAAATTCATGCTGTGACTTAGGAAATAAGTCCTGGCTGGAATGTATTTTTCTGGAATATCCCTAAGGAATATCTATCAGTGATTCATCTAAGCAGCCACTGGATATCATTACCACTCTACCAAAAATGAGGATAAAATAACAATCTGGAAGAAATGAAAGAAACAAGTGCCCCAGATTTTCTCTTCAGCTGTAGCAAAGAGATCACAAGGGTGGGTAAAGAAAGGAGGGGGGAAGGAGGAAAGGGCTGAACTTTTCATCTACATGTCCTCAGTTTGCCTTTAAGCTGTGCACATCTAGTTTACTCTTGTCAGAAGCTACCACCACTGTACTTTGTAGCTCTCAAAGAAAGAGATAATTGCCTTTTTTACCAGTCACATGCTTACTAATACAGAACTTTATTTCTTTTTCCCCAGCCCTACACAGTAGGACCTCCATCATTCAAAATAGCATAAGCTTCGCTAGAGATGTTAATGCACCATCCAGAGCAAATACAATGCACAGGCTTTGACAGGTTCACATTTTGAAGTCCCTTTTGAACTCACAGTTTCTCTCTTTTTTGTCAGATGTACAGTGGCCAATTATAAATTATGGCTCTTTCCTAAGGCCTCATCCCAACAGCTCCTATGGGTTATGTTCCTACTTGGTGTGTGTTACGTTAGGCTGATTTTATGTCTGCAAGTAGTTGTTGGGCATTTTCCCTGCTGTGGTGTTTACCCAATACATAGCTAATCATATGGGAGAAAATAAAAGGGGAAATTAATTCTAGTAAGAAAGAGCCTTATAAACTCCTTGCTGAGTTTTTTTTCTTTTTGGTCAAGGACGTGCCAAGAAACTTATTTTTATCCAAAGCATCGGATACTCAGCTGGACCTCTAACAACATTTCACTAATTTACGTCAGATGCCCCATAGGGTCTATTTGATTTGCAAGTTTAAGTAGATTGTTACTGAAATCACTGTTCTTATATATAAATATATAGCTGATCCAAAGAGAAATATCTGCCACAAACCAAATTCACCCTAGATTCTCTGAAATTTGCAAGAATTAACTGCAAGAATTACACTTTGGAGCTTTTAAAACAAGCGATAATTGCCTCTTTCTTCTGTCATGGGTTTACTAATACAGAACTCTAGTTTTTCCCAATCCTCCACAGTGGGACTTCCATAAGTCAAAGTAATGTAAACTGTGTGAGAGATGCTAATGTTAAGCACTACAAAAATATTCAAATAGGCTATACAGTATTTCAAGTGTGAAACAAAGCCTGTGGGTTCAGGAAATATTTCCTCACCCAATTCAAGGAGAACATGTAAACAGGATTTTTTAACTCTTCATAGTCTGCAGTGGAGCTTTACTGTAGTGTTAATCCCCGTAGTACCTCGAGCCCTGATTCAACAAAGATGTAAGGTAAACACTCCAGACTTGGGTGGACTGCTCTGGCGCCCAAAGTTTAGTCTGTTTCTATTAACTTGCAGAGCTACAACCTAGGTCAATAAACTAGGATTTCCAGCAGGAATTCCAAAGCAGCTACTGTCTTCCCCCGCACTACCATGGATCCTTGCTAGTATACTTATTTTCATTCAACTACAACGTGGTCTTACCCTACAGAACTCCACCCGCATCACTCTAATTCCTACTAAAATGTTTCCTATCCTAATAGAAGGCCAGCTGAATAAAAGAGGATCTATATTAGAAATACAGATCTATATTAGATCTGTATTTCTATCTAAATAGAAAGAGGATCTAGTAGAGGATGTTTAGCTTTTTCCTTTTCAGTATAGTACCTATTAATGGGATCTAGGTGTATCCCACAGAGTTGCAGTTCCTGAAATAGCTACAGGAAAAGGAGACAGTGAAATGCAGAAGGCAGTGTGTTAATTCTCTTGTGAATTACTATCACAGTTTGCTACTAATTGAGAAAGTAAATAAAAAAGGTCCTGACAATATGTTCTTTCCTAGTGGGGACTATTCTCATTAAATGCAAAATAAAAGGTTGCCGCTTCTCTTTCTGACTGGAAATCCTTAACAGAAGAGAGAATGCTTCTCTTCATTCAAGGGAAAATGACCCAAAATTATATTAATACCAGACTCAGTAGCCAGCTGCATTATGCAGTTTCAATATTTCCTTTGCATTTCATAGCAACCATTAGTGAGCTGCCTCATCCTTAGGGACTTTACTTCTAATGTCACACATAGGCTAGTTGTGCAACTCCATGTGAAAGGAGTGTAAAAAAATTCTGCCAAGAGTTTGGCTCCTGGTTTCTATAAGTTCCTTGAAAGTGCCAGGGCTTGAGGATGCAGGATACAGGATGAGTGGGCAGCCATGTTAGTAACCCTGGAGGATTAGGATGAGGGGTTACAAGTTACCAGCATGGAAGCAGATGAGATGGAAATCTTAAAAACGTTGTAGCCTTCTAAGAAAAGTATATGCATTTACAGACACTGCACGGGCATTTGTACATTTTCAGTTGCTATCACACCTTCATTTGAAATTTAGAGATCCACTTAAATTCAAAATACCCCTGCCTTCTTAAGATGCAGACTGAGATTTGTGTCACTGTCCTTCGTCACAGTAACAAAAGTTTTACAGCCAGGGACCACAGACAGGGACAAGAAAGTTATGAAAATGTTCTGGTCACTGGACTTCATAAACTGGAATCACGAAGTTCACCTGGTGGCTTCAAAGAAAGGCATAAAGAGCTGCAATTCCCACTCTTCTGATGAAGGCTTTTGTGATGAAGCAGATGAGAGGAATTCCAAAAAGAAGGAAACTGGAAAAAAGACCTGTTGTAGAGAAGAATAAAGTAGCCCATGTGAAAAGCCATCAAAAATTTTGCTAGACCCCTGCCTTCAGCCGAACCTCAGGAACAGCAAATTACGTTCTTAGATAAAGCAAGTAGCATACAAAGAACCCACAAAGATGTGGCACAAAGGGTGTTTGCTTCTTCTGGGATGACAATATCGGTTGTCAATTAGAAAGACAGCAGCAGATTCACTGACTAGCTCAAGTAAAGGCTAATACAAAACTCTAGGTCACTTCAGATTCTGTTTATAGCTAGAGAACTATCTTTCACAAGTGTCCTGGGGACTTTTCCTCACTTTTATTACTATGCTGCTACACAATTTCTCCTGAAAAGGGAATGTATCTCTTAATGTGTAATATGACACTACATTTTTTCCAGTGACACAGCCATTTAAGAATTTTCCCCCAACCACCACTCTCCAGGGCATACACAGAGGTGCAGTGGTTCACAATCCCCTCAGATTTACCACTGCAACAGGTGACTCCGATGCTGCAAGTTACAAAACTAACTTTGCCAAGAGTAATTTGTAACCATATTGATTTCTGCACTAGGTTACAGCACATCCCATGGATGACAAAACTGGGGGGCAGTGAGCGGGGGCAGTGAGTAGGGGCAGAGGCAGGAATGACAAGCCCACAGGTAGAGGGGGAAATCATTTAAACTGCTTTGTTACGAGAAATGAAATATGCATTTGCAGCCTTAGTGTAAGGGAGCTTTGTGAGTGGGTGAGTGGGTGCATATGGGTGTGTTGCAGAATTCAGCACTGGTGTAACCCCACAGGTCACTGCAGCCATGCAAGGGACATACGTGAGACTATATGAATCAAAAAGTGGAGGAGACGGGGGAAAGCAAAGTACCACTTTTTAGAAAACTACTCAAAAATTATTTACTATTCATTGTGTAAATGACCTAGCCTAACAGACAGACCAGCATATGTGTCAACATTGTTATCAGGAAAGATGAAGATCTGGACTAAGCCCTAATCCTGAGAAGGAAGAACTGATCAGCCTGGGGGGAAGGAGTGACCTGTAGTTCTCAGCAATACTTATCTGAGAAATGAGAAAGCTATGCCTGCATATTTTTCTTTAAAACCTTTGATAGGGACCAGCCATGACAGGCACTCTGATTAAAAGGATAAAATACTGGTGTGAGCTAGAGCAGAGTAGGAGTCAGGTTCAGATTTTATCCCCAGATTTAAACTGACCCACTGCATGAATCTTAACTCACTTCATCTCTTCATTTTCCCTTTTATCATTTGCCTTCCATCTCTATTTAGGTGACAAATCCTTTGGGCCATGAAATCTGCAAATGGATGTGTGTATGTGTGCACTACTGAAAAATGCACTGTGATTTTGATGTATTAATTATTTGCATGATGCTTTTAGTGCTTTTTCTCCCATTGTACTAGATACTGTGCAAACTGAGGTAAAAAAGAGAGTTATTTCTCCAGAGGTTATTAAAATACAAAGTATGTTCATGTCAGACTCACAAGCAAGTTTTTACTGCACAGTGAGTAGCCTACATCAGCTGAGACATACTACCTGTTCATAGAGGCGCTCTTACCCATGAACAAATGGAAGATAATTCTTTTTTAGCCTAGTCCACAGTGAAAAGGGATTGACAAAATCAAATTACATGGTGTTCTCTACCATCTGAGAATACAGTCACTGTGGCTCAGGCAGTGAGAAGTAACTGGTTAAACCATGGTAACTTACACAGAAAGTCTGAGCCCTTAGAGAAGAGAGAATCAATGGATACAAAGAGACAGGGGACTGGTAGGAACATTAGCCTCACACAAATAAATAACAGGTTTCATGGCCAAAGTGGGGCTTTGTGACAACAAATGAAATCATGTAGAAGAGTTCTGCAGGTTACACAATAAATTAAAAGGATTTTTTTTTAACAGAAAACTAAGTATTTCTTGAAAAATGTTTATATGTATCTTGTAAAATATTCCCAAAGCATCCAAAACTTTAACAGACATGGGAAAATGTATTGCCTTCTAATTTTGCTACTATAACATTGCATGTGGAAAGGGGTAGTAGCTCCAGATTCTGACTAGTGCCCATGACTAACAACTCCTACAGCAGCAGCATCAGATCATCACTGATAACCTTTCTTATCCGTTTCAGGGAGGTTATCAAGATTCTGACTGCAGCTGGATGACGTACAGTGAAATTTGATCATGAACTGATTTTATTGTATAATGACTATTCAGCTAGAGGGACAGAATCTGATTTTTCATTTGCTGCAATCCCATGCATGTAGATGTGTGCTGGCTCCCCATTTATCCTAAAGATGTGAGCCTTTGTTTTTAAAGAACATACTGGTTGAGGTTTAGGTGATCTTCATGGTGTTTTGCATGGAAGAAGTCTCTGTCCTTTCAGGCCTTTTCTATGGCAAGTTGAAGTGCTGGCTGCTTGCAGGAATGCTGATTAGTGCAGTTATAACTTCATGTACCTGTTGAGGCAATGAAACTCCCGAGGCATTAGCTGCTATTTACCCATCTTATTTGTTACGCTGACATTTTTATGCTTCTGTCAGGAATGATCAATCCAACATGTTGGGAATGCAAAAGGTGAAGGGGGCTGTTTTATTATTTTTAACAGCAGAGTTTCTTGGTAGTTCGCCATGAGTGAGGGGTGAACCCTGAAATACAAAGGTTTGGTTCAGCTGAACATATTTAAACTATCTGTGTGTGAAACTTACCTGCCACCCTTCAGCTTGTCACTTTCACAACACAATTCTGTAATTACTGACTCCACAAGCAACATAACAACAGCTGTTCTTGTGATATTTTAATACCTCTGGAATTAAGAGAGCTAAGAAATTCAGAGTTATATGACAGTTTTGAAAATATCTGTTTCAGTATGAGTATAATCCAAAATGAGATTGGTTTTGCCATCCCTAGGCTAAACACTGAAGGAAAAACTGGTGAGGGACCATCATGGTCAGGATTATTCAACTCAGAAGAAAAGCTATTCCTTAAAGAAAATCGGTGTTTCTTTGAAACAGTTTACATGTACCCAGAGAAGCAGAGAAATAGCTAGCATAGTAGTTGACTGGAAAAATCAAACTTCCAGAGTAGTTTTGAAAATAAATTTTCATCTTCAACCTAGACAAGAAGACCAAAGTTCCAGTTTGTTCAGAGGAACTGCACTATTAATGAATAAATACAACTATTTCAAGGATAAACCAAAAATGTTATAGCTATTTTCTAATTAGCATCATTTCCTGCCTTTCACCACTGATATGTGGAAAGACAGACATTCAAGAAACCATAAAACTGAAAGAATTTGCAGTACCAGGTTCCCTACTTGGGAAGCAGCTGAGAGGTTCAGAGAGCAAGCTTAGAAAAACCAGGCAAGATTCGTAATGTTTCCACAAAATCAGCAAGCTCTGATTCACATTTTGCTTCTTCGTTCTTTGTATCTCCCAGTGGGGATCTTTTTCACCCTAAAATATCTACGGGATAGGCAGAAACGGAGTAGTTCCTCATGTGGCTTATGAAGGAACCAATCAAACCATCTGCTGCTTTTCTTCATCACTTCTAGAAGGGCCTAAAACATGTAACAAACTCCAGTTAGAACAAGGCTTTCAGGTTCATTGGTATAATCTCCTTCTACAATTTTGGAGGCCTCACTGGAAGAAGGACATTGACAAAGAATAAAACTATTCAGAGATTGAGAACAAATATGCTACACAGGGCTGCATGCAATCACTGGGATCCATCGGGCAAACCATCACTCTTCCAGCGGCCAAGGAGACCAGGAGGAATTGACAGAAGATGGGAAACTGGTTTGTGCTACCCTGTTTCTTAGGTATTTGCAACAGACTAGGACTAGGAAAACACCAGGGCTGTTTCAGTGCTATGAGAAGCACATCTTGCTTGAGGAATGGTAAAATGTGACGTTATCTCAGCCCTTACAATCACCTGGCTAATCCTTGGTACTGCACATAGATTTACAGGGGCTGGGCTTAAAGACTAGAAAGATGTGGCATTCAATCTTGAGAGAGCAAGGCTCCCTGCCCCTAGGCGGGAAAAAAAAAAAAAAAGGCAGAAAAGAGTGAAGAGAAATTATCTTAGAGTGAAATTTCCCCTTTAAACTTCAGAGGGAGGTCCCTTTACATTTTTGGAAGAGGCTGGTCAAACTCTGAAATGTGAAGTTACAAAGTGAGACATTCAGATTGTTTCACACATACTGCAGCTTGTAGTGAACAACAAGTGGCTGTTTAGTCTTTAAATCCCACATAGACATCTTCTATTGTTTGGAAACAGTATTTCACCTAAATAGCTTAGAGAATATCATCATATATTCCTAGCTCACACTGTATTTCATTTTTGTGCTGGTGACTGAGATTCATGGGCATTTTGGTCACAGTCTGCAGGGTTTGGGCATTCCACAGAGACTACAGAGGCAGAAGTTGCCACTTGGGATCTTCGTTCTGGATAATTCCTTGTCAATCCATGGGCAGGAATGCTTGCTTAAGAGAAGAGCCACAGAAAAGATAAGCATAGAGACAGTATGTTTTACCTGGAGTACCCATTCTGATTTGCAAATACGAGATTGGTTCAAAAGCTGCAAATAATGTTTGTCTCCTTTCCAGTCTTGGAGTCTTAGACTTGTGAACATTCAGTTCTTCTTTGAACCTTCTTATATTCTCCACCTCATGGCAGGGAAGTTGTTTTCAGTCAATGCTGATCTTGATCAATTTTCACAATTGTAGCTGAGCCTTTCACTCAGCCAGTGTATCAGGTATACAGGACTCTTCATTGGCTAATGATGTGATTCAATCTGCTAATTCTATTATCATTATAGCTGTCCATAGAAGAGGGCTGAGGAAGAAAAGCACCATCCTGACAATATCTCTCAAAAATGAAAGAAGTTTTCTTCACACAGCTATGGATTTCAATTTGTGAACCACAGAGTCATATAATTGATTAGAAGATAAATATCTTATGCACATGTTATGGAGAACACAACAGTTCCTCCACTAACTTTTCCTTTTTAACAAAAATACAGAAGTCCTTCTTGGATATTAATAAATCCACTCTGGCTGAGCAAATAAAATAAAATAAAATAAAAGAAAACAAAATAAAATAATAAAATCAGCCTTATTAAAGCTAACCAGAATATGACACATCTAGGAATGAATAATGCCCAAGGAGACCTCAGGGTTAGAGTGGGCAGCGAATTGACAATGCAATATGGCAGGGAACAAGAAAGCCTGCAAATGTGGTCTGTCATAGAGAAAGATAGACTGTGTCCAGAAAGCTCCTGTGGGAATACTCTGCAAATATTAACTGAATTCCTGACCTGTCACTGCTGAAAAAAAAAGAAAATAATGAGGGAACTACTGGAAGTTCAAAGAAGAGCAACCAGAATGATCTGCAGGCTGGAAAAACTCAGCTGTGGAAAGACTAAAATGGACTGATAATGGCCGTGGTACCTAAGAGGGCTTTCCAGGTGATTTGCTTAAGAAGAGTTCACAAATATATGCGAAGCAGAATCCAGCTTCCTTACACTGCTTTGCCTTTTGTTGGTATCATATAGAGTCCTTAAAAGAAAAATTCTGCCAACATGGTGACTGTGGGGAATAGCTCGAAGGCTTTCTTAAGGAGCCTGTTGTCCACAAAAATCAGATTTATTACCTGGTGTGCAACAAGCCAATAATTACACACTCAAGAGAGACATCGATTATTTAGTTTACAGCGGCACAAGCCTGGGTGCTTGGTGGTATTCCACAAATCAAGCACACCAACTATCAAATTTTTACTATTTATACACTTCAGCAAACAATGGAATTAGTATTCATTGGCTAGAAGTTACATAGTTCTCTATTAATTAGTATCCTGTCTTCTGTTGGTTAATGATTCTCTTGCTTCTCATGTTAATTAATCTGCATGCTCAATCTTTCTCTTCTTTTGAGTTGTTGGATTTCTTGGGTCGATGGTCCATGAGTTGGCAATCATGATCTCTCCCTCCCAGAATAACCTTTTACCTAGTTGGCGCTGATTTCAGCACAATTGCTGAGCTAGCTTTATTAGGTTCTTCCTTACCTTGGGAGTTCTCCCAGTTGTCCTTGTGGTCCGCAAATTCTGCATTCTTTGCATCCACTATCAATGGCATATCCTTATTCCCAAGCTCTGCTAACCTTCCCCTAGGTCGGAGATCACTGTATCATGTCAGGCCCTAAACCTTAACAAGGCAATTCTACCAGCAAGTAATGTGCTTTTCTAACACCTGGACATCACTTAGACTGTGCTTGTTAGCTGTGTTTCATGGATTAAATCTCCCTTCTTGTTGATTAGTCTTGAGAGTACACAAAGATCAAACATTAAAGACCATTCTTCCTTAAGAAAATTTTACATAGTCCACATTTTACAACAAGCCCAGCACCAGTTTCAGCTATGCTGTGGACATGGTGCTGCAGCACTGTAGAAATTACAGCACAAGCAGCAAGATTGCTACCTGAATTCCTGGTGCTCAGGGCATTTAAATTATACTAAAAGCCTTGAAATAGTTCAGAAACAGGACACAAAGATGGCTTAGAGCCAGCATAGACCCATCCTTAAGACATACAGCATGCAAAAATTGTGAAAGATGGGTAGGAGCAAGGAAAGAAAATAGAATAGAAGAAGAAAGAAAAACAAGATGACTTTAGATTTACTATTAGTGAAAAAAAAATCATAAAGGTCAAACGTAAGACTGTGGAGATGCGAGAGGCAAATGGCAGAAAGCTTCACTTCTTGCAACATTTGCCATGAATCTTAAGGGGACACTGTGCAACTGAATTGGAGTGGACTCTTGTCAGGTAAATAATAAACTGGC
>VYZQ01037191.1:18899-42042 GCA_013400655.1 Mystacornis crossleyi
GGAGTGGAGGGTTTTGGTTTTTTTTTTTCCCCCCCCCCCCTCCTTTCCCTTTTTTTTTTTTTTTTTTCCTATTAATCAGGAGCAGTGAATGGAAACCAATCAGATAGAGAGCCCCCTCAGCTCGGGCTGCCTGCATGCCGGAGTTAAAAAGTGCTGCTGGCCGAGCGGGAGCCCTAGTGCGAGGCGGGGAGGCTGAGCGGCGGGAGAAGGGGCCGGGGAGCTGCGCTGCCGCGCCGCCGACCCGGGCGAGGCTCGGCCGCGTCGTGCCTGCGTGCCGGTAAGGAGATGCGGCTCTGCACCTCTGGAGGGGCAAGCTATAGCTCTCACCAGCCAGCTGCCTTCTGCCTTTTTTTTTTTTTTTCCTTATTCTTTTTGTCGTGCTTATTGGGAATGCTAATTAAGGGGGGGGGGGCGAACGGACGGATGGACGGGGGGGGATAGCACTTATTTTGCAAAGTTGGCAGCTGTCTTGCGGAGGGCTCTGCTCCCCCCGCCGTGCCGGGGTGACCCCCCCCCGCGGGACTCCGCGCCCTGCCCGACGCTCAGGGGCGTGTGGGACCACGTTTGCTGGCGCTGTAAGTCAGGCGAAGGGATGCAGCGTTTTCCTGAGGTTGTCATAGCCAGCGAGACACTTCGGGCGAGGAGAGGTGGTGAGAGCGGGCGAAGGGTCGTGTGTGCTTGGGAGAGTATAACAGTAATAATAAGTAATAACAACAACAAAATGATGAATAAGTAGAAAATAATAATTTTAAAAGTCTGTCTCGGTTTCTTGATACTGCCTAGCTGCTGTGAAATGAATACAGGACAAAACCCTTCGGATCACGAGCGAAATCCGAGGCAAAGTGCAGAACTGAATGTAGAGCACAGTTGAAATGAGGCGCTCCCTCAGTGAAAAGAAGGGGGCAGAGCGGGCAGATCTGGGGACGTTACAGGAATTGACAAATGTGAAGTCTTTTATTTGATAAAAGAACGGGCTGGGGAGTGCTGGAGGAGGTGGAAATAAGAGGGTAGGCGTGCAGGCATTTTTACAGGAAAGAAGTTGGATAATTGCAGAAAGCAAGCACTGAATTTGGTGGTATAGTAAATGTTTCTGAGGAGCTGGTAACATACTTTCTCTGTCAGCTATGTTGAACTGTTTATGTATTCATAGGTATGTAACACCTACTTACATGCACACGCGCGGAAGACAGTTTGCATACTACATCTGTGTGTTCTTATGCAAAAGGTTGAGTCAAGAGATAAGCAATAGCACTAGAGGTCAGTGGCTGTGTAAAGGAGTCCTGTCACTGCTGCAATAAAATCCATATTTTACAGAGAGTTAAATGCAGTACTTTTTAAGTGCGAGTGGATGGTCACCTAAGTAACTCCTGATGACATTCAAGGTTCGAGAAGTTTAACGACCGAAATTACTCCCAGCACGATGGCACAGCTGCTACTTTTATACAAATCGGGAAGATAGGGCACCTTTTTCCTTTTGCTTGTGTGTGGTGTGGGATTTTAAAGTTCTGTTAGCACCGCATGAGAGACTGAGTAGCACAAATAACTTACAGAGTGTAAGGTCAGTCCTTTCTCCAAATTTACTGTTCTCTTTTTCCAGCACAGCTGGAATAGAGAGTATAGTTCTTGTCTGTTCAGGAGTCTCTGAGGATGGAATGTACATCCTACATCTGTACCTCATGAGCTACATGCATGAACATTTGCACAAGGAGAACATTACAATCAAGAGCAAGGTTATTTCCATTCCCTTTTGTCACAAGACCGTGTGTAGAAGCATTCTGGAAATGACATAATTCCAAGGGAATAAAATTGCTTGATCGTGCAGACCTCTTTGGTTTTAATCAAAATAGACATAGCTCTCTCAGTCAAGATAAAGGCTTATCTCCTGTATTTGCTGGGCTGAAATCTCTATTATGCAGACAGTTCTGTACAAAAGTACTTGCATGTTACTTAAAACATGCCATAAAATTGATTAACATCTGTTCCTGAGCAATATAATGCTATGGGTAATGGTGCATCCCTATTCATTTCTTTTTTCCTAATTCCTGTTTAAAGGCAATAAGTTTGCATGTCACAGGAGAGTCGGGTAGGGCTTGGAGGCTTGTGATCATGATTAAGTAGATTCCTTTATCATGGATACATACAGTTTTAAAGGCCTGGCAGCAATGACACAATTGGATAGCTCCTTTAAAGAGCCCTAACATGCTAATAAAGACTGTAAGGCTGAATGTCTTTTTCCTCTCCTCTCAGATGTTATCTGACACAGCACCAGTAAATATATAATCTCATATGCTTCTGGCTTTCAGCTGCACCATAATCTTTCTGGACATATTTCTAGTGGTTTGCAGTTGACTTTTGAGCTGGGGGAGGGAAGAAGAAAGCAGCCAGTCTTTTCAGAATAACGTAATCAGAGCAGCAATACTTTTTTTTTCTTTTTTTATTTCCCAGGGAAAATGGCATTGATTCAGTCCTGTTGTAGCTCTCTGCAATTATCCTTTGCAGCCATTTAAGTAACTGGGGTCCCCATAGGGACTTATTAGTCCCTCTAGGTATTTTAGTTTTCACACCAGTTCACAGCTCTTGCGTATCTCCGTGCCAGCACTCTAAAGATTACATTTATAGACACAGTCATCATTTTCTAACCAAGTTGTTCAGCTAGAAATGTGCATCCTAACTTCTGACTCTTCTCTCCCTCCCTTCCTCCTTCCCTTCTTTCCTTGCACAGCTCTTGCATGCAAACGGTAACCTGCCGCTCAAGGCAGCCTTCCCTTTCATAAAGTTTGCATTTTGCCATCTGCTGTTTCAATAATATTTAGTTGAGAGACTTCCTTCAAAGCAAAACATACACATGTTAAAAAATGTCGGGGTTTTTTCCCTTGCTTTCTGCAGAAGATCTCAAAACTAATGTGAACTTGACAGAAGTTATGAATATGCCTGTATTCTTACCAGCTGAGATCTTTCTCTAAATGAGCAACCCTGTTCTCGAGGGCGCACTGGGTTCCTCTGGGCAGGTGCCTCCCCCCAGACCACTGTCCCCTCAAATGTGCTACATCATTTTTGCTTTAACTGAAGAAGTTTTCAGCACACTAATATGCTGCTTATTAATAGAATCCTGCAGTATTTGGGGGTTTGGATGGAACCACTGCTGGGTTTTCTGGTGGATGCCTGTGTGCTGTGTGGTGGTCAAGCAACATTTATCTGTTGTTAAATGAAATGGTGGTGTCGGTCTCATGCTTAACTGAACTTTTCAGTCTGCCACCTGCCCTTTGTTGACTACTTCTAAATTATGTTACCTTTCTAGTGCAATCTTGCAGCATTATGGCTCAAGATGTGCAGGAAATTACTTATGGATCTCCTTGGAAATGGTGGTTAATTACTAAAACGAAAGATAGCTGAAATCTATAAAAAAGAGTGGGTAGAATGCACTGGAAGCAGCAGGCCCCACTGTGATGGTGCCTCATCTTACATAATGGTTGCAATTCCTCTAGTGGCTGTGCTGCAATTATACCAGAATGAAGTAGAATTGGCTTTCAGTATCTTTTGATTATCATAAGCGTGCGGGAAAGGCTTTGCCTTGGAAGCTGGGTGTTAGGGAGACTTCTTCATTAACCCCTTGAAGACCTAGTTAGCTGCAGTAACAGTTCTATATCTTCAAAGGCTTTGCGTCATTTGGGGTTTACTTCTTTTTCCCTTTTTCTTTTTCCTATATAATGTCTTGGGTTCATAGCTCTTAGAAACAGGGCTGATAAACTCAAGTGTGGTTATCCTGACTGCCATGGTGGGGCCAAATTCAGGATCTTTTCAACATAAATCTTTAAAGTGAGTCCCCCATCCTGTGCACAAAGTGAAGAGTTCTGTGGCGCACAGAGCAAATCTCTGCTGCTGACTCTATGCAGGATTCAGTTTGCAGTATAAACACCATTCTCAAGTTTAAATGTGTTCTGGTTGAGATAAAAATCCAGTAGCAGCTGGTTTGCTCATGCTGCATGCTTAGTCATGGCCGACCTCTCCAAGGGGTCTGAAAAAAACTATGCTGTGTGAGGAGAAAGGTATGGCATCTTGCCTTGTTTCACTTGGGATGGGGAGAGATGAGATGTAACATGAACATTTAGTATTAAATCCAGGTGTTAGTTGTATTTATTGCTTAACGAAAGGTACAGGGCGGATTATTAGTCCCTGTTTTTAAAACACCCTTAAAGAATGCATAATTAATGTAAAACATCAGCAGAAAAAGTCGTCCTCCCTGGGTTGTGCTGTGACTGATGCCGCAGTGGAATTAGTGGGGGGGAAAGTGCTGGATAAAAGCATTTTTAAAGTTTGAGTGTGAGTATTTCACATCCAGTTGGGCTTTCCATGTTGTAAATCTCAGCCTAAGAGTCGCTTTTTTGGTTCTTCCCCAATGACTGGCTGATACGTGTTGGGAGTCCATCCAGGCTCAGGTTCCTAAGCTTCACTAGGGCACTGCTGTGTGTCCTAATCCTGATCACCCATCAGCTACTTCCCCACTCCATTTCAGGCAGGCTTATCCCTCTTTGTACCCATGACCATCTCTTTATTCCAGGTGGGTCTGGTTGCCACCATTGTCTGCCACTTTATTTATTTTCCTGGTTGTGCATTTGGCACTGAAAGGCCAAAACAAAGACTGTAAATATTTGAGTTTATGCTTTTGTTTGTTTGTTTGTTTGGAAGAACATTCCCAGAAGAAAATAGGATAACTGAAGTTCAGGAGTGTTTATAGAGTGGTGTGAATTAATGTTACTGGTTGGTACATACAGTCTCGTGGAGCTTCGTGCTCCTTGAGTATTTTTCTCTCTCAAAACAAACCAGAAAGGATAGTTTCTTCTGCAGCTGCAACCCTCTTAGCAGCAGTGAGGAGCAATGCTGATGGGGAAGGGTGAGGGGAGCCTGTGAGCCCGGTCAGGATGGAGAAGTCTCATCTGGTATGGTGTGTTTCCTGAGTTAGGATGTTGGACCTCCAAAGAGAAGCTTTAAGCAAAGAAGTAATTGCTTAACTGTGATGGTGCCAGAGCACTGGACAGCACCATGCTGAAACATCCAAGATACAGTGATACTGCATTATCTCTCTTCACATCCAGCCACAAGACACCCTCTCCATACCCTCCTCTGAGCCAGGCTTGTAGACAAAAGTGCCTATACATTTCCGCCTGGTCTCATTCAGGAACACTGCCAGCCTTGCTATGTTGTACAATAATGGCTTTATTCTGGCACTGTGGGCAAATATTTTATGGATTAATTAGCCTGTCTAGTCAGGATATGCATATATATTTATATATAGTCAGAAAATGCTTAATTCTAGCCAGAATGTTACTGTTAGATTTGATTTGCAACATAAATACCCATTGTAACCCCTCAGCTCTTCCCTAGTGACACACCGCAATGGATGGAAGAGAGCACTTTATGAATGAGATTCGTCCTCTACTATCTGGGTACCGTAACTCCTCTCAGCTAAACTAATTTCATTATCTTGCTGTAATGTTTACAGCTGCCTCTGAGAAAATAGGTTGTGTATCTTTCCAGCATTCCCACTTCTGCATCTAATCGCAGAGCCAGAGCAGGAGGACCTAGGAGAAGGGTCAGCAGGAATTGAAAATTAGTATTGAAATTAAACACTAGTCAAGTTTCCCCAGGTACTGCAGGTGCGTGCCTGTCTGGTGGAAAGCAGAGCCGCCTGCTCCCTCATTACAGTTGGCAGCTAATAGCTTCTATAAGCACAAAGACAGCTTAATAAACAAGATCATTAGCATGTAGCTCTGCTTTGTTAAGAGGGCAACACCAAACTCAAAGAGAATACTTGCCTCTGATGGTAACTTCACTTAGCATTGAAGGTCATGGTGATCCAGCCTTGCATGAGAGGCTGTGGAGTGGTGGGAGAACTACTTGTGCCTGTGGGCCCCAGCTGGGGTGCTGACACTGTGCGGCACTGGGACCAACCTTCGTACTGACAGTCTCATCCCAGGGAAAGCCCTCTCACTTAGAAGGATATCCATGTGTCCTCCTCCCTCATCCCCTTAGATCCAATACCATAGCAAAAATAATTAAAAGCATGGTTGCTTTTATTTTGCCCTAAGGACTCAGGTGAAATCTGTTTCCTCACTGAATTGATTCTCTTTGAGTGCCTGGTGCTTTGTAACTTTAGGGTGTCATTAGTCTGGCAATCGTTATTTGACAAAAGTATCTTCATGGACAAAAAGAAAATTATATAGCTTATAGTAGACTGCAAAAAAAAAAACAAAAAAAAAAACAACAACAAAAACAAAACCAACCAAGAACCCACAGATACTTGGTGGACACGTAGGATAGGAATCTCACTTCAAGTAAGGGACAAGGTACCGTTCATCGACATGAGGCCTTCACGCAAAACCTTTTCAAGTATTCCACAATTTCACATCTTCACCACACAGCCCCACTGTGAGGCTGGCCTGTATAATTGGCCGTGTTTTACAGCAGGGGAAGCGAATCACAACGGAGGTGAGTGACTTGCCCAAGGTCACAGGAGGAGATCATGACACAGCAGGGATGCTGAACCAGGATCTTACAGCAAGTACAGCTTGCAGTCAACCCTCCTGCCTCTCTCCTGCTCTCTTTAGTTGTTGGAGCTGATCAANTTTTTTGTGTTTGTGAGGGGCGAAAAGGAATGGGGGGGGGGGGGGGGGGGAACTCAGATTTAGGTCTCTTTTTTTCATTCAAAAGAAAGCCAATTATTTTTCTCAAGGACTCCTTGCATCTGCTTTGACACTCTCTCCCCAAAGGATTTTCTGGATGGTTTTTGCTTGTTTGTTCAGCCATGGTTTCTGTGGAGGGGAAGGGGGAGGCTGAGTAGCTCCAGAGCTGTCTGAGACATAACTGAATATCTTATTCCCAGGAGAAAGTAATCTGAGCTGTCCCCAAGCAAGGTGGCAGTGACCTTACTCTCTGCATTGGCCGAGTTGGACAGGCCACAGAGTTTCTTTACCGTTCCCTGCCTCATACATTCCCACCTACTTATGCCTGTGGGAGAGAAGGGGATAAAAAAATAAATCTCACAAAAGGCTGCCTATTCTGCATGCTGCTCCCTGTGGTTTGGGGCAGCCAGAGGTCATACCACAGTATCTCTTGTTCACGTCCATGCCTGTATGAATTCATTTCAAAGCACCCCTGCTTTGTAAACATCTAAAGAGTAGTATTCCTAGCACATAGATATGAAGGTGAGTCAAAGGGAAGTTACTTGAATAAGGACATGGTGTACACCAATACCCCTGACACAGGTATTGATCTAAGTGTAAATAAAATAGAGGGAGAGGTAGAAAAAGACATATGACTTGTAAATTTAATGTGTCTTTTTTATGTGGCCAGTTGAGATTGAAGTAGTACCAGGTCCTGAGCTCTGTGCCACCTACTATGACCTAATGCTTTTGGAGCTGGCCTGACAAACTGATCAAGCTCTACAAGAATTTGAGAGAACCTATTTCCTCACTTTCATAGTGTGAAGAGTGCTCTGGCAGATCACAGAGCAGAAATATATAGAGGTAGAATAATCTTTCAGGGAGCAAATTCCTTTTGTGAAATTGGTGCTCAATTTAGCCATCAGGGCTGAAAGGGAAAAAGATGCAGAAGCAACTCAAGTCCACCAGCCATATCTCTTTAAGCAATTCTTGCTGTGCCAACCAGTTTTACAAAACCCTGTATTTCATATAAACTCCATTTAAGTCTAAATAATATGAATGCCCTGCTATAGTATTTGCCTTCTCACTGCTGATAATTACCAAGTTATTTCTGCCATAAACAAAGCATGTTCTTTTCTCTCTCTGACTTACCATACCTGGTCCCAGAGCAGTTTGCTTTTAAAAGTGTCAATAAACTGCACTGAAGTCCACAAGGCTGTTTGAATTCCTAAGTACCCCATTCTGGATCAAGATGTCAGGATTTGTAATGAAGTGTTTAAAACTTTGCAACTATTTTCATGGTGACCACAACATGACCACCAAATATTTGTATAATTTATGTCCCTAAATAATAGACCATGCAAAATGGGGATGGAAAGAAAACCTGTGTAAGGAATAATCATCATTTCCCATTGAAGCCCCTTCAACACTACAGCCCTGGATCATTTGTACAGCGTGGAGAAGGATTCTCTGCTCTCTGTCAGATCCCATCAGCAGATGCAGGGGGGGATAGAAAGGACTGGACTGAGATTTTCACTTCCTCGCTGTTTCTGCTGGCACGTAATGGGAACATCCTTCCTTTGTGCAAGTGTCACTGTGCGTTGCATCTCTAAAACCAGTTCTTAGCTCAGATTCTTCCTCCTGGTGCCTGTGTCTTCAGGTCATCTGCACTTAAGAGGAAGCAGAGCACAGGCATCTGAAGAAAAAAGCTGGCCCAGTGTATCATATTTATTAGTATTTACAGCCATCAGCACAATTCTGCAGACAATCTAATCTCAAGCATCTTTAAAATCCAGTGCTTTTCAGAGCAGTGTTTCCCATCAGAAACAGAAGTGTGCACTCTGATTTCTAGGAAGGACTTCTCTTCCTCTTGGAAAAAAAAAAGCAAACACAACAACACAAAAAACAGGCTCCCACTTTTCTCAGCTCATAATTTATACTGATATTAAATAAAGTGTATTACCGTATTGTAACATGTTAGGGTCTCTGAAGCAGCTCCTCATTAATCCACCATAATTCATTTGTCGGATATCTCAAAGCTACTTGATATCAGAGTTACTTTAAAGTATGACAGGGTTTTCCTTAGCAGCAGGTTGTAATTTCAACCAGGCTGGTAAATGTGAGGTCAGAGGCTGGTTGCTGCAAATCTAGAAGGTTAAAATATGCTGCTCATCTTTCTTCCCTGTTGCAATAACATCCTGAGTCCTGGATGAGCAAAAGTAAATGCTGGGATTATTCAGGAAGAACAGGTTTCATCCTCTTGGACTGGTCATTTAATATTGTGTGTTTTGTGCTTATCACAAAAATATTTATATTTGTCAAGCTGGCATTAAAACCAGCCTTCATGCGATGCAGACACCTCAGGCTCAGATTTAGTTTCGAGCCCTGACCAGAGCAAGTATCTGTTACGTCTCGGAGGCTGTGGATCTCTGCGGCGGGAGCTGCTGGAGCCGTGATGGTGCCTGGGGGGGGTTGCAGTGTTAACAACAGGCATCCTGACGTGGGCAGGCATCCCAGCCCTAGGAGCAGCCAGAAAACTTACTTCTGGAGGCTGAACTGAGCAAGGCAAGCACAGAGACTAGGGCGTACAAGCGACTGCAGCTTCAGTAGGTGTTTGACTGGGGTCAGCTTGGTGCAATCCAAAACACCAGAGGTCTTTTGTTAAGTCCCAGAGTCAGTGATAGTCCCAGTGCCACTGGTGATAGAAAGTACCAGATTATGGCAGCTCTGGGAATGGTGGGGTCAGCATAAGGAAGAGATACTCAACCAGATGGTGTTTAAGTCCTATCCTTCACTTCCTTCAAAGGTGACATGGTGGAATGTTTGATACTTTTTTATATACTCTACTGATGGTAGTGCAGAACTCATGGTTATCACAGCTTTATTTCCAGGATATGTTGTATAAAGGGTAATGAGGACATGCTTTCAGGTACCACCCAACTTTCCATATTCTCCTTCCCTTACCGATTTCTCTTCTTCCATGGGAATGTTTCATGCTCATCAGTTGTTTTTCAAGATAATAATTCTTTGCTCAGCCCTGTGCATATTTGAGTCATAGAATGTTTTAGGTTGGAAAAGACTGCTAAGATCACCAAGTCCAAGAGTGAACCCAGCACTGTCAAGTCCATCACTGAACCATATCCCTAGGTGCCATGTTGCCTCAGGGAGGACAAGGCACACCAGGAAGCCAAAAGTTCAGTAGACTTCAGTGTGTTGGGAGTAGGTCCTCGTCCTCACATCGTGGGTTCATCACAGGGCTGGATGAGCTTGTTCTTGCAATTACTGTTTTACGATCAACTTCCAGCTGCCCAAAATAAAGAGACCAAGCAGGATTCATCTGCAAACTGGGATAGGATGAATTATCACAGAATATTCTGAGTTGGAAGGGATCCATAAAGATCTTGAAGTCCAGCTCTTAAGTGAATGCCCCATACAGGGATTGAACCCACAACCTTGGCGTTATTAACATCATGCTCCAACCAAATAATTGAACTGAGCCATTAGAAATAAGTTGCTAATATAAGCAAGATTAACTTGATGAGCTGCGTGAAATGAGATATTAGAGATGATAGGGAAGAGAGAAAACTTTTCATTTAGATGGAAACAGGACTGATTAATTAAGCAGTAACAAACAGGGAACCTTGCCTTGAATTGATATGAGGCTTGCAGTGCTAATTTAACACAAAGTACAGCTCTCAATTTGTTATTAAATTAAAATGGCTTTTAAAATTGTTTACTTTTTTTTCCCTTTTCTGCTTCTGTGTGGCAAAATGATTATTCTGGCTAGTTAGAGAAACCAATCAGAGCAGCAGAAAGTGTAGGCTGAAAGAGGAAAGATTGTTCTGTTGTGTAATTAAGAAATATACACTAATATCCATGACATCATGAATAAGCACTTCAAAGTAGTAAGTATGCTCTGTATTGCATATTAAATGAAACAATTAGTATGCTAACAAGCTGCTCTGGACACACACTAGAAAGACATCACACTTCAGGAAATGACTGTTTCTTATTTTTTTTGTCTAAAGATCTGCTCACCTGACTGACAAATAGTATTTAAAAATAATGAGGAAGAAACAGTCTTCCTTTTTGTCCTTTCCCCTTTTCTTGCAATTTTTAAAGCAGTTTTAATTTGGGAGAATTTGTGGTTACTCCATACAAGGGAATTTTTCTACCCCGATCAAATTATAGGATGGAAATGTGAGACCTTGTGTGTGATAGACAAATCCTATGGAACAAGAGGGAAAACAACCTTGTAGCGACATTGCTTTTTTTCAGTCTCAAACAAAATACACTCTTGACAGGAATGATTCCTTGTAATTTATTGCAGGATAGCTCAACAGTAGCAATTTGTCATGCGTAGTTATGTAATTTGATGGGTTCATTTCTTAAATGAATTATGGATTATGGATTACCTCTGTATATCAACAACAGAGCTGTATCTTTTATGTAAATATTCCCTCAACTTTTCCTTCCTCTTCCAATCCATTTTCCGTCATACAGAGATGATTTTTTTCCATCTAATCTTTCAACTAATAAGGTGTTTAATAATTTAGCAACCTAAAAAATGAGCATATTTCAAAGGAGTTAGTATCAATGGTAGTGTAAGAGCCTTAGGCTATAAAAAAGTGGATGAGGTTACCAAAGTTTTAGAGTCAGGATCCCAACTGTCTTTCTGCTTCAGGCAGCTATTTTATTAAAGTTGGTATTAAACAACACTGCCTAAGGTCTGATTAACAATTTATGACTTCCTAAGAAGGATTAACAGAAGCCTATCATTTTTATATTTAAATCTTGATTTGCATCTAAGTGAAACTATACCCAGGTTTATATTTTCATTTTTTATTATTTTTATTAGTATTATTGCTGCCCCTGAAATGTTGCTTATGTGAATATTGCAGGCAACAATTTGTTGTGCTGGTCTGTTGGTACCTCATTCCCTCATATGTGTCAGAGGGACAACTTTCTTCTTGCATCCTGTGACGGGCTTGATCCTCCCAAGTGATGGCTTTTGTCTCATGCTGGGCTCAGTTGCTCTTCACTGTCCCTGAAGTCCACTGGGCCAGAGGGTGATCTGCAGTTGGCAGTCAGGGTGACATCTGCAAGACCAGGAGCTGAATGTTGTCCAGCTCACATTACTTTGGGGAGTAAAATCCAGATGTACAGGACCAAGGCTCGCCTGACATACCTTCCCAGAGGGGAATACTCCTGTTTGACATTTACTTTGTGCAGCAAGTAGCAACTCCATCCCCGTGTCTCAGTTTTTTATAAGCCTCCCAGTCCTGTTTATGATGTTTCTCCTGGGCCACCTCTGCTAGGAGAGAAGCAGAGGGTGATTCTGCTGCTATGTTCTGGGATACAACAGAGCAGGAGCTGTTGCTTTTTGCCCTTACTGAGGTAGCCCAGAAAGGAGCATGCTACCGTGTGGGAAAGGGATGGGGAGTAGATACCAGTAAATCTGCTGGCCAAACATTGCTCGCTCTCCTGTGTAAGAAATCAGGCCAAAGACTTGCAGTTTAGTGGAACAGAGCAGAATTTATTCTACTTCTAGAAAGGCTATTTTTGACTGCTTTTGTTTTAATCTTCAGATAGACATTAATAAGAATGGCCTGTTCTGTTACCTCTTTTCAAGCTGTCCTGATTCCCCCCTTCACTATCTTCTCCAAGTTCAGCTGCTTTAGAAATTTGTGTGATTTTTTTTTTCCTTGTGTATTTCCATTTCTGTTACTTGTCAGTGGATTTAACACTCATTTCACTAAGGGCTGAATGTGGTGGTCATCGTGTGTAGAGCAAAGGGAAAAGATTACCAGAGAGGGGCTATGAGCTCCACTGGCTCACAGCAAGGGAAACCTTATTTTGGTCTTCCTGAGCTTCTCTAGTCAGCAAGACACTAAAAAGTTCTGAAGAAATTTTTATATTAAAGGATCTTCATTGCTTTATTTGAACTCTCAATATGTCCATGGCTTTCCTTTTAATCAATAGCATGGGTTTTGTCTTGGTCTTGAGGGTTTTTAAAAGACTAGAGCCATAATCTGAAAACTGCTGGTTCTTCAAAGCAAAAGCAAGCATTACCACATTCAGAGAAAGATTTCTCATTTTCCTGGCTTTTCAGGATGTGCTAAACTGAATCTTAGTTTTAGGGCTGCATTCACATTTCAATAATCTGTTGTTACAAAGACTCCAAGAACTGCAATCAGAATATTTTCTTGTGATGCTTGCCTTCGGCCTGTGCTTGTGGGTTGTTACTGACAGCAGGATTTAAATGAATGCTCAAAGGATTGTCCGGAATCAGGGAGCAGTACCTGTGAGGAATAAGCCCCTTCGATGCTGGATTAACAACACTCAAGGTTTCTAGCTCATTCTTCAGTTCTGACTAAAATTTTATCCAGTCGTATTCTCAGTCAAAAGAGGACAAACAAATATTATTCCATTGACTTCCAAGGAGCTGTAATGATAAATATGAGCTGAAAAACCAGACCAAGGAAGCAGAAGAAAATGCATGAATAAATTATCAACAGTGGACATGCCCAGGAACTTAGAGCAGTCAGCTCCCCCCACTCTGCCTTCTCTCTCTCCTATCAAAAAATCCTCAGCCATGTGGCCAGAGAGCAGGAGCAATATCATGGGACTTCTGTGACCAGAGACACAGAAATCAACAGTGCCAATGGATAGTTCATACCTAATCTGTGTGATGAATTAATTATCAAAACTATTCTACAGCAACACATATTTATTTGTATGACATTAATGTCCACGCGTCCTAATTGTGTGAAGCAGTGCTCTAACCTAATAGAGTCCCAGCTGGCAAATATTTTCAGAGATATCAGTCTTAGCTGCAGGATTATTTGACCAAAATATGGTTAACTTCACAGGAACTCATATTAGAACACATATTAGTGGTTAAGTGAGTTCCACCCTGTAAGAAATGTGTAAGTTAAATTATGTCAGCTATGCTTTTCCCCAATTAAAGCACACTTATTAAAAAAGATAGCTGAATACCTGCTGTATTATGATTCATTCTGTAACCACTGGAATGGTTTTTAAGTCTTCTGTGCACAGATTTTTCTGGTGAGGTCAGTGTGATTTTTCGCTCACAGAAACGGCTTCCTGGGTCCCTTAAATGAATCAGAAATGGAAAAAAAAACCCCAAGTTTGACCATAACACACAAGAATGTCATGTGTAGGAACAGCATGGTATCAGGCATAACACAGGATATCACAATTCTTTAAAGAAAATAACAGAAAGAAGTAAGAAATAAAAAGTGAGGTACAAAACATTTGCTGGGAGTCACAGGAGACCATACTATGTGACTTCAGTTGTCTTCAGGATAAATTTTGCTCTGACAGCGACACATCTTTCCACTGTATTTGTGGGTAGGACTGTTGCCAGGAAAATGACCTCTTGTTTGGGCTTTGCTTTTGATTTTATTCCTATTTTGCGACTACACGGTCAGAACTATATAAGCTGTTCAACCTTGGTCAATAGCTATTTTGTGGTTATCCCAGGTTGCTTTCTGCAGCAAGGTTAACAGAGTTTTGAGGGAAAGGTAGTCTGTGTCATCACAGTTTGCAGATACAGGGTATCCGTCAAAAGAACTCCTAGATGAAAGCAATCTCTCAGCACCCGGTTTGTAAGCATCTCTCAACCTCTGCTTTTGGATGCTCATTACTAGTTGATTTCCACCACAGAACAGTGGTCCAAAAGGTTCTCATGTGGACATCCTTTCCAGAAGAACATGTCAAAATCAGCTTGCAGAGGAGTGTCAGCTAGCCTGACTCCAAACGTAAAGCCAAATACCTTCCTGTTTTGAAGGTTTCACAAATGGTCTCATCTTGACATGACTGAATCAGGGAAATATATAAAGTTGTGATCTCTTAACATCTGTTCCTGCCTTATTTTCTGAATCTCTTCAGGATGAGCTGACACCCAACCCTGCACACCCAGCTTTAAATGGGTTACTGGTATTCTGCACTTTGCTGCTTGAGTCTTTCTGCTGCTGCAACCCAGCTCTGAAATGTGTCCCTCCAGGTTAGCTTGCATAAACATAAAGCCCCAAATTAGCATTGCAAGCAACCATTGCCCTCAAAACCCAGTAGTTTTTCTGTGCTCAGTGCATATTTGCCATCTGCTAATGCATTTAAAAAAAAAAAAATCAGCCAAGTCCTTAATTTGGAGTAAATTCGTGTCTGACTCTAGTAACTTTAAGGAATTGTCATTGCCTTTACCAGCTATTGAACAGGCCTCTGCAGCTGCAAAGCAGAGGACGCTTTGGAGCATTTGGGCTGTGCATTGTTTCTGCCTGTCTGAAAGGATGCCAAAAGGAAGGAATACCTTTTCACAGAGGCAGCCTTCTGGTTGTTATCCACTGTGCAGAACGGAGTGTGTACCTGTACACTGCAAGTCTTCTGTACTGCTTGGCTCTAGCACAGCTCACATACCTACGTGATATAAATACTCAGCTTTGCTTTCTCAGCTCTAACCCTTCCCATGCAAAGTCAGAAGCGTGGACACTGTGCCAAAAATAGGATGCTGAATCCTAGCTCCTTGCAGAAATGATCTCTTTAAAAGTCACAAGGAAAGAGGGACAAGGATCTGGAACCATCTCACACTATAAAGGATATTTTGGTTGTCTAGTGGATATTTTTCTTCTATCAGTAAAAAAAAGCTCCAAACACAATTAAAAGATTAAAATTATAACACCAGTTCTTGTAGTCACAGGAATGAATATTTTACCCAGAGTCCTGCTCAGGACAAGTAGCATGTGACTGCCTGGCTTGTGCTGCACCATTACTATT
Source organism: Mystacornis crossleyi (assembly GCA_013400655.1). Taxonomy (NCBI): domain Eukaryota; kingdom Metazoa; phylum Chordata; class Aves; order Passeriformes; family Timaliidae; genus Mystacornis; species Mystacornis crossleyi. The sequence goes on from VYZQ01037191.1 coordinate 34,355, forward strand.
CAGGCCACTGGCACTGGAAAAAAATACAGAATGTCAACACAAGAAATGTCGAATGGTAAGAATTTGTAAAGACTATAATTGCATTTTACATCTAAAATTCTGTCTATTTTCAAAAAGATAAAGAGAGACTCCTAAAATTTATCTTTTCCCCCCCACAATATGATGGATTGATAAATCACTTTGGGGGAGTGATATTTTTGGACAGAATAAAATACTCTCCCAAAGTTTTTAAATAATACTACTTGGACAAGGTAGTTCAGTAAGAGTGTTTCAAAAGGCCTCACAAGAAATTCTGCATCTTTATTTCACAGCTTGCCCTCACGTGCCTGTCTCTTCCAATAAAGTGTTGCTCTGCCATTGAGAGCACCTGGCTTGCTGGCTGGTATCACACGTCTTTCAGTATGTTGATACCAACGTAGTTGTTATTCCTCAGGGGATTGGCAAGCAAACGGGTGTTTGAAAGCCCTCTACCTTCAAGGCCCCCACTCAAACCCCATCTAAAACAGATGCCAGCAGTCAAAAGCACCATTAGTACCACCTAATGGCTCTTCACAGGACTGTGTAAGCAAAACAAGTATTTCATTCCCTTTCATACAGAAAAAAAGATGAATAGTAGTGGGTTGTACTGCTAGCATCATCTGTTGAGACCTTCAGTGGCACTGGCCCATGAACCAGAAGGAGAAGTAGTGTAGAGGATGGCACTGCCAAATGATCTCTTGGCTCCTTGGTGAGGTGGGCTGAATAAACTCTCATTGCTGCTGTTTATCCATTATCTGTTCTGTGGACAAATAAACCTTCAGCCTCTGAAGCTGACGGTGTCTACACTGCAGAAACATTGTACCAATAAAAACATTTCAAAGGGGGGAAAAGAAGCACATTCTAAGGTAGCTGATTTAACATGGAGACAGGCATAGGAAGATGTCCTGTACTTTTGGGCCCCTGAATTGCTGAAAGAGCATGTGGCCTGTGTTTTCTCGTATCTGCAGAGAACTACAGGGGAGTCTCTAATCTCAGGGTGGAATTCACTTGTCTCACACGCTAGGCATACAGTGAAAGACCTGCAGTACGTATATATCTGATGCATTTAGACTATATTTTTAAATCGTAAAACTTTGACTTGTGATATCTCCTCTGATGGAGGAGGAACAGGAAAGGAGCACAAAAGATACAGGGTTGCAGCCACCCATTAGAAACCAATTTTTAAAAAGGAATTGGATAACTCAAGGTTTGAGTGTCAGTTCCCTTCCTTTCATGAGTGATCTCATGCTGAGTTCATTTTTTTTTTCCTCAAAGTGCATTTTATCACTGCCTTTTAAGGTCTTTATACCCCAGAGCAGATCCCTTGCAAGTTTACAATGGAAAATTATTTCATGAAGCTAGTGATGACTCACTGGAATAGGTATGTGCAGACCTGGACATTGGAGTTTGAAGACTGTCTGAGTGTGCAAGCTTTGTAGATATGCACCCTAACAGAAGCACAGGCATTTAAAAAAAAGACCGTGGCATGTAATTGTACGTAAAACTGATTTTTACCCTCACACAATAGATGTATATGCATCTAGAATGCATGTATCTGTTCATCCCATTCAGACATCTTTTTCTTCCACTTAAATCCAAATCAAATCTAAAACTCAGCTTTGAGTTTCTGTACAGCAGACGTGCACGTCAGTGTTCTTCCAAGGAAAAAGCAAAGCCAAGCCCAATGAAATTTATAACAGGACTTTAATTTAAAACATGATCCTGTTTTCTGTCATTTAGATTGTCTGGCCAAATGACAGGACGTACAATCACTCTTAGTTAAATTGAATTATTGGTCCTCCCTCTCCACTGGAGATCCTGGTGACATTTTCAGTGGACTTCTATGAGTTTGCAAGGTTGAGATTTAACTCACAGAATTTAATGACATTGTCAGCTTATGTGACTAGAATTAATGAATATTTTACATTTTAGGCTTTTGGTGCTGTTTGTTTCTTCTGAAAATTTACTGTGTATGTCACTCCTTGTTGTCCACTCTTAGCATTGATTTCCTTAAAGCTCTGACCTGTCAAGGCAAGGAAGTTATTCTACACGAATTTTACTAAAAAAGTAAAATTTGTAGCTCTTGCAAGTGAAGAAAGCCTTGAAAACATGCAGTCTACCAAAGGAAATAATAGAAAAGAACAATCTTTAGTTATTTTTAAGTCAGTCCAGCTTACGACTAATTTAGAGACTTGGGGTTGGCAGTACAGTAAATTTAATTGCAATCATTTACAACTTTCTTGCTAACTAGTTGCTTATTACATTACCAGCAAACTTATCTCTCAGCTTTCTGGAGCAAGGCATATTTTAGGACTCCACTTTTCCATTCCTGTGTTCTCACTAGTTCACCCATGTGCAGCCTGGCCAAAGATACACAGATGCCTTGGCCACAAGTAGCTAAATCAAGCAGAAATGTATTAAGTAAAGGTGAATGATAATGACTGTAACACTTAACACTTGCATGTTCCTCTGTGTCCAAGTGCTTCACAAGCAGGAACTAATTACAATACATTCAGTAATAATGGTATGTTCAAAGAGATGCTAAATTGTGCTCTTCTTGAAATAAATTGCTGTGCTGGGATAGGAAATCACTAGATTACAGGATAGAAGGCAGCAGCTTTGGGATAATCCCTCTGTAGCCTCATGCACCCAGGTCCCTCCCATGAGATGGCACACATCCACGATTCCCCACAAACACCCACTCGGGAGAGGTTTGTACCGTGCCTGCATTGCCTTTGCTTCAGCTTTTTTGGTGCAAAGGGGCTGCAGGGCTACAGAAACTTCTGCCTTTGTCTATTTGTGATAGGACACAGAAAAAGGGTTGGGAAAATATTTCTTAATGGCCACAGCTCTAAAGAAAGCTGACTAACCCCTAAAGCATTTTCAGTTACATATTGCAGAGCAAGACAAAAAAAATCTCTTTGCTGCTCTGCTGTAGCGCTGTAGCAGAGTCATCCTCTGTTTTCTCCTTGAAGTATGTGATGTCACAAAAAATTGATTACTTGGGCAAAAAGAAATAGGATTGCAAGGAAAAAACAGATTTGTTATATTAACCTGATTATAGCTTCAGGTAATAGATAACCTAATACTTTATCTTGTGGGAAAAAAGATAGCTTTTTTAAACACTTAAAAATTTTCCCATTTTTAATGAGGTGTCTAGAAACAGAGGAAAAAAGCATCATCCTTTTTTTTTTTTTTTTTTTTTTTTTGCATTTGCTTACTTGTAGAAAAACCTTGAGGGGACAATTCAAATTTCAATATAATCTTTTTTTTAATTTTAGCCAACAACCCTTTCCATGACTTAAATCGACTGCATGGGAGAGGTGGTGGCAGATACTTCCTAAGAGGTAACTAAATTGTGCATGTTGTCCTTTCTCAGTACTGAACTCCAGGCTCTGTGCAGGTGCCCTGGAGCTGCTCCTTTGGGGTGCCAGGACATGGTGATGCAATTGCTGTGGCCCCTCAGGGACCAAAGTAATTCTGGATAAGAGGGACTCTACAAAGTTTTAGGCATTAAATGAACTTTGGAAATGAACAGGAGTTTCTGTTGTCCTGGCGAAGTTCCCAAACAACGTGTTCATGGCATTTCTGAGCTTGCCCAGCACACATCACTGCAGGCAATTTTGCCTTTCCTTGTAAGGGATGTGGAGATGAGCTTCCCTATCCATGGATGCTTCAGGCATGGATATTCTTAAAAATATATACAGCCACTAAACAGCAGTGGTGCATATCCTAGTTACTGGAAATGTTCAGGGTTATGGAAGAACACCCACCCCCAACTTTAGTTTCTTGACATTAAAAATTGATCTTGAAATACCAGCCCTGTAAAATCCATTGATCACTCCTTCTAATGCAAGAGATAAGGCATTCCTGAACCTCTTCAGTGTTTGTTATATAGATTTAATGAAGGTGGATGTTGCAAGTTTCATGGGTGGTAACAGCTTGGGTTGTATTCTTTCTGCTTGTCACTGCTTAAAGCAGCATTTGAAGGCAGTTTCCCTGGGCTAAGATGCTGAATGTCTTTTTCTCCTTTCAGCTTTCTAAAAATTAAGTGAATGATAGCCTGCAGATAACAACCTAGCCAGAATTCCAACTGGAGCTCATTTAAAGAGGTCATCATTATTCCTTTTAATTAAATAAAAAATAGGAAGTTGGTCCTTTCTTACTGGCAAGGAGTATGAATACTTTTCTCATCGACCTGTGTACAGTAAATCCTGCAACTTAGGTGAATTCTAAAAGCCATTTTAAAGGTATTATAGCACAATTTTTCCACAAATAACATACATGCTGAAACCTTATCCTTTCATTCCTTTTCTTTTTTTTTTTTTTTCCCAAAACCCTCCTAAACCAATATCTATTTGACCTAAGCTTTCACGGTTATCGAAGCTCTAAAAACATGGAAGTTATTAGATTATTGGCAGAGCTAGCATAGCTCATGATCTATTTAACTAGAAGAAGTTAATTTTCTAAAATGCTGTTTTAAGAAAACAATAGCAAACAGAAGGTGTTTACACTCAGACTAGGGTAATACATTAAAAAGAAAAAAAAAAAACAAAAAGGGTCAAAAACAAACCAAAAAATCCCCAGCTACCCAAATAGACTGTGGAAAATGGAAATGATTAAAAAAAATCTCTGATCAAAAAAACATCTGCATGCTAATCCTGGTGTTTTCAAGTGGAACAACAGAATAAGAGGAAAAAACCCACACATTTAAAAAGAAATGTGAGAAGCAAACAAAAATATAATGATGAATGGAAAAATAAGACCAAGTCAGAAAAATTCAGAGAAAGAAACAGATTGAATCTGCGTGTTCTTTCACAATAGAGCTTCTGCTGGTGTGACTGCATATTCAGCAGTGTGAATATTATAATTAAAGAATGTCAGCTCAAGCAAAATGTTTTAAAACCTTCCTATTAATAAGCAGATAAACTGCTTAAAAATACTGATTACATTAGGAAAAAAGGGAAGTGTTTGGGTTTTATGTTTCCATTCCTTTCATCTGCTAGAATACATTTAAATAGCAGATGTCTCTCCCAGGCAGTGTTTGATAGCAGTAGTGTTGATTTTGATGCCGAGGTGATAAGATCATTCTTACGGAGAGGCTCAGTGCTGCGCTGCAGGTCCCGGCGCTGGCTGGTACCTGTGCGAGGGCCAAGTCCGGCGCCAGGCAGAGATGGCACAGCAGCAGCCCATCAGCAGGATGGATGAGGTGCTGGTCCGGCGGGGCTGCTGACAGCGCCGGGGAGGGCTGGGGGCTCTGCGCAGCGCACTTGGCTGCGCAGCGCTGCGGGCTTGCCCTTACAAGCGCTGCAGACAAAGAGCACGGCTCCGTAGGATGGCAGGCAGCAAGTGCTGCGCAGCGCCTTATCCCGGGCTGGGACCAGAGCAGGAACGCGTGACAGCCAGCTCCCTGGCGCTGGGAAGTGTGGATGCGAGGTCAGTGCAAATCTCTCTCGTCTCAGGAGTCTGGAATTTTTCTCACACTGCATTGCAATTAAAGACGCTGCTTCTTTTTGTACTAGCAAGGCAAAGCTATCAAGGTACTGGATGAGTGCAAAAAAAAAAAAAATAATTTAAACTAAAATGAGAATTAGCTCTGGTGCCCACAAGTTAGCCTAGACAAGCCCAATCTTGCAAATCCTTGCTCACACAGATAATTTTAGAGACAGAGATAGTCTCAAGCCCTTATATGTATAGCCAATTGCTTATCATGCAGAGATTTAGAGAAGATCTAATCATTACATGCAATGATCTTAAGGAAGATCATCATGGCAATCAATGTAGCTTAAACCCACACCTTTTTACATCTCTTTAAGATACGGTTCCAACAGAAATAATTCAAAGTTGGCTGAACTGTGAAAAAGTGGCAGTTGAAAAATAGCTGCTGATGTATATATTCATCCTAGGCTCGCAGGAAAACATTTGTCATTTGGAAAGCCACTCCGAGCTTGCTTTTTTTGCACCCAAAAGTGTCAGAGTATCTTAAGATTTTTGTCAGGTTCTACATATGAGGCTGCAATGCACTTTTTTCCCCCATTGTGGCCCAGCTCTGTGTTGTGAGCAAGACAGTTTACCTGAGCTGTCATTACCAAGCGTGAGAAAATTGTCGTCATAAATCATCAATGTGAAAATAAAGACAGCCTCTGGGACTGCAGGATTTCTTCCAAAATTTTCTCCTAACTACACGATCTGTAAGCTAGCACTACGTTTCGGTCTTTTTTAGTTGCTAAAGTGCTGTTCTGCATTTCCAGGTTTCCAGAGAGTCACCATTGCAGTTACACTGTTAACTCAACCTTGAAGAGCAAACAACAGCACAAGCAACAGCCTGGTTATGAATCTGTAAACCTTACCTCATCCGTTTCAGAGAAATTTTTAACTCTCTTCCCCATTCCAGACAATGACATACAAACTGCCCACTCCAGTGTCAACTGTTTAGAGACCAAAAACTTTATACGTTACAAAAAATAATTTTTAAAAATCCTGAGTAATAAAAATGCGCATAATCACAGTCTGGTGACACCCTGATTACAAAATTTTTGAGTCATTCAAAGACAAAACTAAATACATGTTTCTTACTGTATACATTTAACTTTCTTTTGTATAGAAATCTTGACAAAAGTGACAAAAGTTTGGAGTTGGCAGATGAGTAGAAAGGAATGCATTCCATTACACATTTGTGTAGCAGAGCTATGCCATGCAATATGATGCACATCCAGATGAACAAAAGCTCACATTTAACGGGTAGGATTTGGAGAGAACCGTGTTTAGTAATGTCTTTTCTGAGCATAATTTCCCCTCCTCATTCTTTCATCCAGTTGTTGCCTTTCCATGTTATAGTAGTTTTACAGTGTTGTATCAGAAATTTATTTACCTCATGTTCACAGCCAGTCTCTCTTCTTTCTACAGTTTGGTCATCACTGTTTGGCCACTATTTCTTGTTGTCTGCTGTTCTGTTTTAGGCTACGTTAATTAGAAATGGTTAATTGGCCCCGGTGTCCTATGTCAGGGTAAATAACAATCTTTTAACTGTATTAAGCTCCCACAAATATTTCATTTCATGCTAATTTCTCTGCTTTCCAGCTGAGCTGTTCAAAATGCTAAAAAAACCCCACCCTTTTTTGTCACAGTTAAATAGTTCACTAGGAAACAAGTGTAAGGATTAGCTGTTTGTGGTTTAAAATGCGTATCAGTGAAGGAGATAGGGGGGTTTTTGTTTGTTTGTTGGGGGGGTTTTGTTTTGTTTTGTTTTGTGGTTTTTTTGTTAACACTGGCGGTCCTTTCCGTTTTGCTCTTAAATTATTTGCCGATATCCCATCAAAGCACCGATTTTTTTTTTCTATTTTTTTTTTTCAAAGTGTCGGCGGGCCGAGCCTGAGGCCAAGTTCAGTCCTGGGCCGCTGCAAGGCCTGGAGCTCCCCCGCGTGGCGGCCGCGGCCGGAGCTGGGGCCGGGAGCGGGAGCGGGGCCGGGTCCCGCGTCTCCCGCGTCTCCCGTCTGGGAATTCTGCACAAGTCGACCAGAATTTCAGCCCTGCCATCAAATGCGAACATGCGTTGTTAAGACTGCACTGAGGCATCACTTTTAATTTTTTTTTTTCCTTCAAAAAAGCCTCTTTTTTTATTGTTTTGCTGTGCCTCGTTTTGCAAGGTTTTCTCCTAAAGCAGTAAAGGG
>VYZQ01037191.1:42120-75319 GCA_013400655.1 Mystacornis crossleyi
TTTTTTTTTTTTTTTGGTCAAGCACAAAAAATAACCAAGTTAACAAGCACAAGTAGTCACAAGAGCTGATAGCATCAAACTCTTCCTCAAGTTTTTCAGTGTTCTTTTCTCAATACATATAACAAGTTAGCATACTTTTACCTGGACAAACTGCTGCTTCTCACAGCTTCAATTTACAGTTGGCTAGCATCATTTCAAAATCCTAGCTTTTGAATCACACATAAAGCTCAGAGCTTAGAGATTTTCCCTCAAACATCCCAGCCTTTCTTTACTTTTTACTACCCCCAGTGAGAGTATTGAAAGAGCGCTATATCATGCTCAGTACATTATGCCCATGGTTCAGAGTCAAAGTGCGGTAATATGGACACAATTTTGCCCATCCATTTCTATATGATAGTTCCTTTAACAGCTTGTTAAAGCACTGATGCAATTGAGTTGCATTAACAGGGACTGAAAATGGGTTAAGTTAACAGTTTAATGAATGAAAAATCAAATACCAAAAAAAGCCCAGCCTCCAGCTAGCTAGGTCTGAAATATCAATCTTTGGCTTTAAGTGATTCTTCTATTGTTACTCCCTTTCCACATTCAGACCCTGTTTGCATTACTGTAGATTTGCACCATTCATCTAGTATAAATCTGCCCTCACTCAGCCCTGGAAGGCTTATCCCAAAATAGGTGAATTCTCAGACTGAGCAGAGCTCTCCTAGCAATTTCTGTATTACCTCCCTGCAGACAGCATAAGTCAGGACTTGGTCTAAAATGTCCTTTATCACCCTGTTGAATCCCTGCTGTGTTTAGCAGCTGGCACAACTTAAAATAGCCTTCAGACTACACTACATATTGCTGAATTTCTAGTGTACTTTCTAGTGCTATGTTCCCACAGCACTAGAAGGAATCATTTGGGACACTGAGTCCAGCTTTTCCAAAATCACGAGTCTCCACACAATACACATCTAGTTTGGAGGAGTGCACAGCACAGTTCACCCTTCACTACATCCTGTAACCCACCTGAGACCTGAAGTAAAAGATGCAGAAGCAGCTTAAAAATGACAAAAACACTGCAATAAAGGAAAGGAAGCGATCAAGGGTATGACCTGGAAGAAACTGACAGAGAACTAGTAGTATATAAGGATGTCATAGACACCTTTAACCTTACCTTTGCTCCCCAAGCTGCTCTTAAGCCACAGTTTGGCATGAATCAGACTCCTCTATGCTGCTTTTGTGCAGTGTTAACTTTGTAATCCTTTCTAGAAGTCCGAGGCATTGACAAAAAGATTTGTGGCACTCATTTTCAAGCCAGAGTGCCTTGCAACCGCGTAGGAGTTAGTACTGTGTGGTTTCTGCTGAATCATGTAATGTCATACTGGTGAGCTGAAAAATGCATGATAAAATAGGTTGGTTTGATACTGGCCAAAAGCAAGGTCTTCCTCACCATGGTGATGTACTGCCCCAAGTCTTATATCCCTGTCAAGATATCCCCTTCTGAAATACAGGAAATCCGTTGTTCTAAAGTCTTTGACATGACAATAATGACTTAGGAGTGCATTCCCTCAAGCTGTACCTATACTTTTCCTACTTTTTTGCTGCATTTCCACTAAAAAAACTGCCACAGGCATAGTTAATATCTTGATTAATTTTTAGGGCCCACTGAAAAGGATTGTGATCCTGTCAGTCATTCTGGTTTCTTTTAATGAATAATTAAATATGTCAATGTGAAATAGATTCAGAAATTATTTTCAGGAGCTTGAATTTTACTTGCCAGCTTTTCCGTTGCTTATTAGTTCGATTGACAATGACATGTTATTGCTCACCCAATAAACTTCTGTGCAATACTGACACAGTGGCAGAGCTTCATTTTTCCCAAGAAAGGAGCAGTGCAAAAGCAATAACAATTTATCTTCTTCAGAAGTCTAGTTGTTTGCAAAAGTCTGGAAAAGTGTATGTCCTCATTTAGCAGTATGCCTAAAGCTTTGTGTTGCAGTTGAGCCAAAAGAGGCAAATGGAAAGACATGTTTAAGAGCACTAATAGGAATATTCCCAAGAAAATAGTCTCATCAGGGCACACATAGCTGTTAGAATCAGTGATAACAAGGGAAGGATCTTGAAATTTTCTCCTATATGAAATACAGCAACCAGAAGGTCTTAAGGAAAGACTAAAAAAAAACCTGTTAGCAGTATCTGTAACATGCAGGAATCCTGCCCCTACTCCCATTTCCTCCTCTCCCTCATGTGCTTGCAATATGTTGTAAGGGTGCAAGTGTGAAAAAGAATACATACAGAGTTATTCGTAGGCAGTGCAGACACTTGTGATTTTTCTTGGTGTGTGTATTTATTTTTGATGGCCAAACGTCATAATTTGGCCGTTTGCGTGGAGTTAATTGGGCAGTAGGTTTTGCATCTGACATTATTTTTTTTCTCCCTGAAATCTTGCAAAGGTATTAGAAGTTATGGTCTCACTTGAGGTGGATCACTGGGACCTAATTTTCCCTGTAATCTGAATATACTTTACACTGAAAGCCTTCCTTGTACACATACTAATATACCCATATACTGACAGTCACCATTTGCTCAAATAAAACCTTGTAAAAATCAGTTTTATATAAGAACGTGGATAATTTCTGACATGTTGACTTTTGTAATAAAGTAAAAGGTCTTAAACTGCTTTTTTTGCTGGACAGGGAGTGATTAGTCTGGTAGGGTTTTGTTTGGAGTGTTCTGACAAGTGCATATTGTGTCACATGTTGTACGGGCTCGATTTGTCTTGCATGTTTGTGCAACTCTGCGGGATCAGCAGAGACGAACATCATTTATCAGGTGTCTGTGTTTCACTAGTTCTCATTCACATCTCTGTTGTAATTCCTGCTGCATTCTACTGTAATGGCTGCTTTGCAGAATCTTGCACTGCTCTAGGCTTTATGGCCCCATCCCTAAATGTACAAATACAGAGTACAGGAAACGTGGGGTTTTTTTAAACTAACAGGAATATGTACTGCAGTAACCGCTGCTACACGTAATCCTGCTAAACCCAACGTTGCTGGTGTCCAAAAAGGCATGTGTGTGGACAAACAGTAAACTGGGAATGAGAGTGCCTTGGGGTCGCCACGACTACTTTTAGAAAGTCCATAATACCTCAGAATTCTGGAGCCAAAAGAAGGCTGTAACTCTACCAGATGGGGCTCCCCATGTGGAAAGCAAATTATCGCCATCTCAGCCTATTGCTGGGATCTTTGACCATTCCTCTAAATGCAGATCATCCACCAGTTGCTGGCCACCTTCAGAGAAGAGACACCAGCCTCCATCTGCCACGTGTTCATTCTCACACTTCACAATGGCTCTAGTCCTACATTCAGTATATTTTTTTCAGTGCTTCAAAAGTTCAAATTCTGACTCAGGTTGAACTCTGCTGTAATAAAATAGCCATGGCCTGGAAGTGTTATGATAATCAATCTTTTAACAAACCAGGTAGAAGAGACAGAAGAGCACAGATGTAGCAAATGCCACTGCACAGTGTTCTCTCCTGTGACCTGGAGGTATTAGGCTGTACAGAAGCCTGTTTAATTCAGCCCCTCCTCATCCTCAGTACGACATTGGTAAGAAGTATAATTGAGCCCTTATTGCTGTTCTTTTCAGATTTTGCTGCTATGTGTTTTTGTAAAGTCAAACAAATAGGAAAGTTAATGCCAGCACGAGAATAAACCACAGAATAATGCTACTTAGGGACTGCTGTGCCCTTGTTGCCGATTAACCTTAGTGTTCATCATAGGTTGCAGCCAGCTGCATCCATCACAGTTACTCGGGTTGGGGGAAAGCATCCATCATTATTACAGCCATACAGAGATATATACATTATTTTCCTAAAGCATCATAATCTTCCACTTACCAAGGAGGGCGTGGGATAGCTGGGAGGAAGTGAAACTCAATTTTCCCTTACATCTGCTTCATCCTTTGGTATAATCAGCACCGCATGCAGTAGGCAAGGTCACAAACTTTGGCAATGTTCTTCACAACATGCAATTTCTCCATTCTAGTGCCATTAACTGCTCAGCAATCTCTCTTTCTCCATCCCACTGTTTTTAATCTGCTAGAGCACTTCAGAGCAGGAATGGGAGAGCTCGCCTCGGAGACCTGTTTCCACGATCACTGCTACACACCACACTTTGAGAAAGAGTCAGCAGTGAACCACTACCCCATTTGTTTCAGTGGAATAGGGAAAAGAACATCAGAGTGGGATGCAATTTCAAGTTTGCTGGACAGCACCTGAATCTGAAAAGAGATTCTGATGGCACCAGCATTACAGGCATTGTAGTGTCTCCTCTGAGTAACACCCTGATAGTTTGTAAAGATGTGTAGCTGACATGTAGAGACAATGGGACCAAAAGCATATTTTCTCCCTTTTATTTTTAAAAGGGTAGAGAGTCAGTGATGTTACTGCTCTCTGTTACAAAGCTGGTTGTTTGCAGGATGATGTGGCCAATGATGCACTATTTTTGAAAGCCTGTTTGCTTAACCTGCATTGTTTTGGCTGAATTTTTTGTTCAAAGCCTGTAGTTTGTTTGAAATAAAAGCAAAGCATGCATCACTTGAGACAAGGGTAGGAAGTTCTCATGACTCTTGCCTGATATTATTTCATATGGTGCTTTTTGTGCTGCAGCTGCTTCCTTCATAAAAGCAAACCTTTCCCAAGCTCTCTGTAGATCCGACGGGTTAGATGCACTCCCACTGGCTTTGCTGAACTACCCCTGTCCCAGACATTCACTGGACTCTCCTTCCGTGTAGGGCCCTCCCTCCCCATCACACGAGGCAGCACCTCCACACCCGGCTGCCTCACTGCCGCTGGGTAAAGGGGGTTGCTGTGCCCAAGGGTCAGAGCACCCAAATATCAGCCACTTGCTTTGAAGTTGCCCTTAGCTCAAACAAGGGGATGTAAAAGTGAGTCGAAGCATTATGAAATAGGCCAGATAGGCCACAGGTGCACAGAAGTAAAAAGATAAGCAAGTCCCTGTCTTCCGAGCAGCAACATCGGCTCTAAATAGCTCTCTCTGTATGTATCCAGCTGAGGAGCTGACAGATACTTCACAGCCCTCTGCCTGAGGATTTGGTTCTTATGCAAACCTATGACTTCAGATTGCATTCATGCAAGAGGATCTGGGATTTTTATAGAACCAGATGCATCTTTTGGCAGGAGGTTTATATGCATGTGTGTGGAGTGGGGGCACATTCAAATTCAAATTCTCCTCTCCCTTCTCTGTCTCTGTCGGGGAAATTGTTAACCAGGGAAGACATTTATGTTCCCAGAACATTATTTACTTTTCCTAGTTTCAGAAATGCTTCTGTAGTTAGCAAATGGTGTGCTGGTCACCAGCACAGAGGATAAACAGACATCCTACTCCTGGTTTGCCAACACATAAAACAAAATGTGTCACTGGAGAAAAACTAAGGCTGCTCTGAACTTACAGGACAATCAGAAAAGTTCATTCACCTTTGTTCCTACCTGACTCAAAAACAAAATGCCTGTTTGGAAAGAGTAAGTTAAATAAACTTGCTGGAAACATAAAACCATTTGTTTCAATGAGTGAGAGATAAGATGCAGAAATCCATTCCTCACCTGTAATCCCTACTGTTTTTATGTGCACTGAGAAAGTACTTCTATCAGCATGATGCCAGCCCATCATTTCTTAGATAATGATCAACGTTTCCGCTGTTATGCTCTCCTTTTTAGGCCTCGATTCAGCAAAGCATTCAGGTACATCTTTCTCTTTAGGTCCTCTAGCAGCCTTCAGTAAAAGCACACAGTTTGAAAGTAAAGTGCTCTGCTAAATTGGGTCTTTCACAGAACTGAAGAGAAAGCTCACACAAGAGCAAAGCAGCTTTGCTTTCCTTCCAGTCACACTTGGTTTATTCACTTGCTCTTGCTGTGTACAGCTGTGGATTGCTGGCAGTGTGCTTGGATGGAATTTGCAGGATTCACAGCTTCAAAGATGAGATGTGCCAGGCTTTAGAACAAGCTTGTATAAACACAGGAAACCAAAGCATCCATGTAAACAAAGGGAGGTAATACATATATTCACACCTGAGCAAACAGACACACTCGTACATGCAGCAGCAATGCTCCAGCATTCACTGTATCAGCAGACACAGCTCTCATTACTGCTGGTGCTTTTCTCTTGGCTTCGTGATCAGAGAAGCACTGGGGCCAAGCCTGCTAGTTTTGCAGCACACTGTAAAATGTATGAAGAGGTCTCAAAAGCTCTGACAGGGTCTCATCTATATTGGGCTAGCTTTATAGTTGTGCTCAGGAAGTGCAGTACACTACACTGAATTCCTACCTTATTTTTTGTTGTCCATGTACTTTTTGTTTTTTCTGTAATTTTTGCCTGTAAGCGTGGATTTGCCAGCTGTCTTGCTGAGATCTTGGGGGAAAGGAGATGTTTGATTTTTGAGGATATATCCTGTAATTTGATATATCCTGTAATTTGAACGACCTGTTTAGAGACTATGAATAATCATAGAGACCAGAAGACGGAAAAAAAATTAGCATCACAAATATTGAACATTTCTGAACTCAGGCACAAAAGAGCTGCCAGATATCTCAAGACTTCAGAGGAAGCAAGCTGCTTCATTGTAGTCTTCTTTGCCTCAGTGCCTTCCCTACGCTGCCATTAACTACACCAAGAAGTAGCACTACTTTCATTGCTGGTGTAAGATGAGCTAGATTATATTTCCTCCTCCATTACAGAGTGGCATGTGCAAGTTAACCCGGAGGTGACTTAGTCTTTTGGGGGCCACCCAGGGCCATCCTCAGGACCACGTAAATATTGATCCTGAACACACAAGTCAGAACATGTGGAGCCTTTCACGTCTGAGCACACTTGGACAGCTAGTGTGGCAGGCTTCTCGGTTACTTCAGCTCACTGTCATCTCCTTAGAGATGGACAGGCTGACCTCTTGTATAGCCACAAGTCCCATTAACTACAGTGAGAGGTAGAAACATTCAACCATAATCACAGTTGGCTCAGACTTGACATACTCTTCTGTATGAGTTTTACAAAGATTTAATGTTACTCCAAAAGACTTGCAAAAGTCCCTGAGGGAGTTCATCCACAGGAGTTAGATTCCTTCACGGGATGCATTGAAGTCAGATGGGTGCCTAATTCCCATTAAGTTAACTTGCACAAGTATTTTTATAAGTCCCTCTCGGCACTATTCCCTCTTGGCTTTCCTTCCCTTTTCTCCTTCCCCCTTCAATCTTTTAAATAAAGATAGCACTTAACATAAAGATGTGTTGCAAGGCTCTTCTCAGTGCCTATAAAGTGCTTTTCAACTCTGGCAGAAGTGCCTAAGTGTACAGTGTTCAGTGAAACTGGAAACAGTGGGGATTTTTATGGAGATGATGTGCAAGCTCTGTTCCATCCGATGCATTCATCTCAAATTTCCCAGGTGTCAACGTCAGAAGGCTAAAAGATGGTTCTGATTCCCCAGGGCCCTTCCTGCCTTTTGGCACTGCAATTAAATCTCCTAAGTCTGATTCCCATTTCATCCATTTCTGCATGACTGAAGCAGGAGATGTGGTTTTAGCAACAACATGAGACATTTTAGCTAAAGCTATGTAGCTAAGTCTTAGTTATACTTTGTTATCTTCAAAGAAAAGACAGATAATATAAGAGCAACTACATTACAAACAAAAAACACAGAACAGAAGTAGGGAAGGGTGGAAGCAGGCAACTGACAAACCAGTAATTTGTTAACAGGGCGTTGAAATGCAACAACAGATTTATCAGACCGTTCTATTGACCTCTAATGCAACATTTCATCATTTATAATTAAGCTTTCCATTTTGTTATTAGACCTTAATAGCAAAATTGGCATCTTGCAGACTAGGCCAGGAAATACAAGCAAGCACAGGAGTTCAGGCACAATTCAGTCCCTCCATCAATTTTCCACAGAGGCTGCATCAGCCCCCATTTTTCAGTGTGGCTGAAGTCTTTTTCCTATATCCACTTCTGGCTGTGCTGTGCTGGTGAAGGAGACCTCCTCACTCCTCCACCTGCAGGCCACCTTCCCAGAACTGTTCACACAGACCCCTTCCTGGGAGCCCTCCCCACCTCCTTTCTGTCAACGGTATAGGTTTGCTTTGAGAACTGCAAGCTACAATGAGTTTATTTCAACTGAGATGGATTAAGGCATAGTACAGCTTAACAACCTTCTCTCCTGGCAGGGTGTGCAGATGAGCATTCGGTGACAGAAACTGAGCCAACACAGCTGCAGCTGAGAGAGAACATGTGGACAAGACTTTGCTCCTCCATCTGAGCCCATTCAGTTGCGTAAGGTAGAGCTGCAGCGCTCTTCATGCTCCATCCATTTAGGCAGGAGCATGGAAAAGGAAAACAGACAGGAGAAAGAACTTGAGCCAAAACTTTCCCTTTGCTACCATGCCAAAGAAAGGCTGGAGAAGGGAGATGTGGTGGTTGTGCAGTCAGATGGGCAGCTTGGGCACTATAAATATTAGAGTGTGGTACTTAGCTTTAGCACAACCGGTTGGAGAGGATTTCGCTCTGAGAGCACCGAGATCACAGTGGCTGGAGGTGGGAAATGGACTTGCATGCTGTTCTAATTTGGTAGACGCATTTTGATGTCCCAGCTGAGGCTCCTGAGGGGAAATAGGAAAATGAGGGCCTAGTTTGTGAATCATGCCAAGTGTTAGTTGCCACATTGCCTGCCTGCATCAGATTTGCATAATTTTGCCCTTTCTCAATAGCAGAAGTGCACGCACCTGGAGGGCTTTGATGACTGAAGTACAAGTGCCCAGGGAATTCTGGCACCACCAGGGTCAGCTGGCAGCTGAGAAGAGGTTCAAAGGCTCTAAATACTGAGCCTCAGGGTCCAAATTCTCTGTCCAGGAACACTGATCATATTGGTTATTTTATTTTGATGGTTGGACAAATATTACTTCCATAATCTGAAAGATGCTTTTGCACTTTGAGGTACCCACTTTCTTCCTCAAATGTCACTAATCCATTAAAAATCCCTCATAAGAGCTACTCTTACTCCATTCCTTTATCTCATTCTTCCTGAGGAACTCATCCTTTTAAAAGCAGACAAATTAATAAAGCTTGTTCCCAAAACTCTGCCAATTATGTAAGCGGAGACTCTTATCAGCCACGTTTGGGAGACAAAAAGGCATCAAATTACCGAATGCCAGAGCAGATACTATGTAAAATTGACATGTTTTCACCAATGATTCGATCCAACAAACTGGGTCACTCCCTGACCATCTACCATGGGTTTGTGACAGGTTTCATGAGCTAGGGAAGGAAGAAAGTACAGTTTGCTGATTGGAAATGGATTCCATTCTACTCCTCTTGAAGAAATGTAAGAAATCCTCTGAATTTGGTAGGTATAAGAAAAAGGCAAAATCCAATGAGTAATAAAGTATTATTTTCTCACCAGTAAGAAGCTTTTATTAAAATATTATTGAGAAGTAACAAACAAACATGAAAGCTACAGAACTGCATTTGACATGAATGTCTTTTTAAAAATAAACAGACATGTTTGATTATTTGTAATCCAGTATAATCCACTGTGTAATATTAAATATTTTAAGAGAATTTTTCTTCCATTTGTTCTCAGCATGGTTGGCCTGAAGCCAAAATGTTATTTTTAAAGGCAGCACTCCACTAAGGGTTTTGAATTTCTTTCATGTTGGCTCTTTTTATGGCATTTTGTAATTGATTGTGCATAGCAAATTCACAAGAGAGGAAAATAAAAAAACAAAACCCACAAACAAACTGTGGCAGCATATTTCTCTCGTGTAGGTAAACTCCTGGTCTTGTTTCCCAGGTTTCTGCAGCAGGAGGGACTCTACAAAGTAGTTGCTAGGAGAAATAAAACAAACCTGTAAGCATGGAAAATGGTTAAAATCCTGCTTCCACAAGGCAAAAATATAACCAGTTCCTCTCTGTGCCACTACCAGAGAAGGAGAAGCAGATGAATTTCTTAAAACCCTGCAGAGCTGAGGGTGCAAGTGGTGAAAGAACTTGCCTGAGCCTCAGCTGGGTATAGAGGTCTCAAGAGATTACAGTTTGTGTGTGTACTGAAACCAGGGCCTAGTTCATTTCATACAATTTTGAATACACTGTTTAATGGCATTTTGGTGCCAAAAGATGAAGGAAATCACGCTCTGCAAGAAACTGGATTCAGCAGTAGAATTCAGCAGAGCAATTTTTCTCTGATAGTGTTTCAGTCCCTGGCAAAGAGCATGCTTTTGCTCCTCCTGGAAATACACCTAGCAGATCGAGTCTGCTACGACTGCTTTGTTCCTCCTGGTCACAACAGGTATTTTGCACCCCTACCACACCCTCCTTCCCATGACAGGCTGCCACAGCCTCTTCCATCTGTCATTCTCAATCTCAGCATGTTTCAGGTCTTGAATTTAAACATCCAGAATTAACCATGCCACATTTGAAAGTCTGGGGCCCAGCCCCAATGTGTATTAGTTGGCTTTCCACTCAAGAGGTGTTTTGTCTCAAATAATGAAAACATTTTGTACATTCCAATCAGCTTTCATTGCATTTGAGCCCAGCTCGCAGGCTAGGACACAGGTTATATTTTCAAATATTGTTTGGCAAACATCAGACTAGAAACATGTTTTCCTAAAAGAAAATGGAATTTCTCCAACATGAACTCATCTCCAAGAGCTGGGATTTTAATTAAAATAACAATTACTGCAAGACTTTTAATGAAATTGCTAGTCTGATCATCTCGCATTCCTGCCCTACTCAGGCTTCTAAGGTGACATCCCTTTCTTCCTAAAACTTTCTGCAATGTGAAAAACAACCTGCATGAGCAGCCCAATTCTCTTGTAAGATATTTGTATAGGCCTATAACCTCTTTCGGGGATTTCTTCTTAGTTTGTATTCATTCGCAACCTGCAGAGAGAATGAAAAGTGTGGCAGGGAGAAACTCATTCCAGCAGTTCTGCAGCACCCTGCAGTTTAGCAAAGGTAATTTGTGTAGTTACAGCTCTGCTTTTATTGAACACATCTGCAGCAGTCACTGGATTGGGATGTTTTCTTTATGCCTCCTTGAGAGCTAGTACATGTCCTGGGTGGAAGGTTGAATTTGAAAAATGTTCATACAGCCTGTGACCAGCTATGAGAATACAAAAGTCAGATTACTTTGATCCTATTAAACCACAGAAATACTATAACACACACACACAAGAAAAAAGGAGAAACAATAGAAAGGACTCATGGGTAAACAGCTATTTATTTGTTATGATCTCACCCTAAAGATTTTCACGTTAAGGCTTAATGGGGTTTGGTACAGAGGTGAGCTGGGGCATGGGGTTGGAGATCAAGCCTATAAATAACAGTAAGTGGAAAAAACAGCTTAAATTTTTGTTCAGATCTTTTTCCCTTGTCTAAAATAGAATTTATGGATTTTGCCCTTCTACTATTAGGATGAAAATAAAGTAGGATAAAACAGCCTTAAACTGCAATTAGAAGCAATTCGGGATAAAAAGCTAATCGTGACTAAACAAGTGCAGCTGTAAAAGGCAGAAGAGGACTGACCCACAGCCACAAGGTTGATTTTACCCAGCCAGGCAGATGAAGAATCGGGTTAGATACCTGGAGTGTTCGTACGGTATTATCCCCTCAGTGGCTGAAAGAGATGTAGTGGAAGCACACACTCCCTTTTAAACCCAGAAGGAAATTCTGTTTGACCAAGCCAAAGTTGTCTGCCATTCCTTTCCCATCCCTCCCAGGCTCTGAAATGTTCAGAAGTAAAATAGTGACCCGTTCTATTTCTGATTTTCTTCCTGCAGTTTTGCATTTTAGCATCATTTCTGCTACACCTAGCACTACCAGTATTACGTTCACATATACCCAGGGAAAGAAAAAGACATTTAAAAAGTATAGATTCCACACTACACTACACAGAAGTTTGTCAAAATTTTGCACAGTAGACCAACTAACAATTAATCTTCCTTTCTCCCCCAGCCACAATCTGTGTTTACATCCCTCCACATCAGAAAAAGCACATTCATCCATTATCTGTCTCTTTCCCATCCCACTCACCAAACAGCTGTAATAAAAAATCCCACCTTATAAATTACTTCAGAACATAAAGGGAAATCTCTCCATTTTGTAACAACTTGACTAATTTAAAATGGAATGAGGATTCTTTTTCCCTCATGTTTTATGCTAGCATATACTTTCTAGGACATCATATCTTGTTATCAATTTACGGCAAGTATTCATTCAGATTACTATAGGGTCCTCCAGCAAATGTAGAAACAAATTGACATTAAGAAGCCACACATTTTCTGTAGGGAGTCACCTTCCGCAAACCTTGCCTGCCCATAAGTATGCATAAAAATGCGGCTTCTGGGGAAAAAAAAGATTGAATTCTTATCTTGGGGGAACGGAGGAGGGAAGCTGTACTATTAATAAATCCAAATGTTAGGCTTAACAAAATATGCAGAGTTTAAGCAGGGATGATATATTGTATTCCCCCATTTGAGTCGGAATGGCAAGGCAAGCCAGACACTGCCATTTTTCCCTTGAAGACAACTCATTTTCCTTCATATACTTATTCAGGACACATGACTTGAGTGCCTTTTAAGTGGGAGCCCCCACCGGAACTGCATCTTGGCCCTTTCCCCACCATGTCAGTTCAATGGGTACGCAACTCCACTGAAGTGAAATGCTCTCTTTCCCTGTTTAGCTTTCAAGAGCAGTGAGGCATGTTGCTTTTTAGTTTTTTTTTTTATGACTGAGGAAACCAACTTGTCTGTCACACCTTGTGCTGCAATGGTATATGACTAGGGACCCAGCCACCACTCCCAAATTCCCTGTTTACCAGCGGGTCTGTTAAAGGAGCTGATAAAGGGACTTTAGAAGTCCCAGACACTGCCAGGAAGGACACATTCCCTCAGACTTCGTTGCACAGAACTGAATTTCAGCAGCTCTGCTCACGTACTTTATCAGCCATGGGTGCATGTCCAAGGATGGTCTGGGATTTGGAGAGGTACAGGCTAAACTGCAAAACCCAGGCTGGTGTGGTGACTACAGAGCTCCTCAAGACTGCCTAGGCTTTGTCAGAGGCCACTTCAGGCCCCCGAGCGTGGCAGAAAGCAAGGCTGCTTAAAGTCACCCTCATCCACATTTCCTTCAGGCATCCGTACAGGCTGCACCTCTGAGATGTGGCTCGGAATGTCAGTCAGCCTTGACTAATGAACTGATGCTGTCTGTTTTGGCATGGGGCTTGTCCCTGCGGTGCAAAACTGCTGAGAATAGGGGCTGCTTCAAGAGCAAAAATTGTCTTGTGACCAAGAGAGCAATCAGCCCTCATGACTGCATGCAGTGCCCTGCCTTCAGTGCTGCTCCAAGAGGATGGCACAGCAGAGGGACACCCGCTCGAATCCCCTGCTGGCTGGAACCCAACCCCTGCATTGACGGTCGGTATGTCAGAGTGCCGCTGGCAGGAGATTAATATAAATGCGTGAAAAGGTACATCTGAGGGGTGTGCCCTGAGTCTTCCTTGCCTGGCTGCATTCCAGGAACACAGCTGGATAACCAGCTGTGTCCCAGCTCTGAAGTGCTGCCAAGCTAGAAGCCTCTTTGCTGCCACTCCTCTTTCTCCTTGCTGCTACTTATTATTTTCCCTTTTTCCACACTTCTGCTGCATAAAAATTGCCCATCTGACAAAGAGTATTACAGTCAAAATCTCATTATGGGCACAGGAAGGCACACCTTTTATGAAGAGCCAGCAATTAGAGTTTATTGTTGGTCTAATTATTATTTCAACAGTAAAATCAAAACTAAACAGTTATTCCAAGACCAGCTACAATGATGCTAACATTTATAGTCCATATTATCTAATTATTGCTAATTCCCATTAATAGTACAACCCAATTTGTTAGTCACCAACTTCCTGATATCTACCTCCTTTTGTTATATCACACTCACCTTTCTTACGAGTAGCAAAAGCAAATAATTAGCACCTTAAATTCTTCACTTGGAGGAATATCTTTAGTCCCAGGTCTGCTTGGGGTTTTTACGCAGTCTGTTAATATCACTTTCTTAATCAGTGCCCAACTTTAGTTACCGGTTGTTCACTTATGAGGTGTTGGAACAACATGCATGCTGTAATTTCTTTAGGGTAAAACCATGCAATTTTACAGAGTGACGATAACACCAAAAATAAGTTGGATATTAGTCATCTGTTGGGCAATTGCTGATTCAGCCAAACAAGCTAATATAAACTCAGGACCAGGCAAAGCCCAAAGTGACCTGTGTTAAGGTAAAACAAAATCTGCAATATTTTGGTAGCAATGGTAACATTTCCTAAGGTGCTATAAAAGCCATGCTCACACTGGTACTGCTGATGCAGTCTTGTACATGCCCATTACATCAATGCTTATGTCAGTAAAACTCTTCTTACTTGTTCTTTTTCCAGTTAAAGCCAAATAAACTGCGGTCAAACTGTTCCATGTTATTCCCCCAAACACCCGAGCTGTTCACATCTGATCGAGTCACATTTCCATTCTGAGGAACAGTGACTTGTTGTTTTAAGCCTCCATCCTATTCTGCGTACTGACATCAAGGAAACACTTGAGCTATTCAGCACAGAAATTGAAGTTCATTTCCTACCAACAATAGTAGCATTACAATAGCCATTATCAGTTTAGGTAGTAGTGTATACCAGACAGGTACAGGCTCAAATATATATATATTTTTTTTTAAATACAGATATTTATATATACACATGTAAGCTCAACACTTGGAATATGGTACTAAGTGACAGTGTATCACATTTGTGACAAACTTCAGGCATTTATAAACAGAAAGGAATGAAAATCTAAAACCATAAATCTTGGACTGAAGTAGATTGAATCTTGTTTTTCCATGGACAGACTGAATCTTGGGTAATCCCTACTGCTTTACAAGTGCCCATACTTGAAAAATAGTCATCTTGCCACCTACAATCTAAAACAGCTTGCAGTAAATCAGAAGAAAGGGGTATTGGTTATCGATTATGAGAAGAAGAGGCAGATAATTCTGGGGAAGACTTCCCCTCATATTACTTGTGTGTACCCAACACCTGTGTGATGGCTAAGTTGGAAGGGCGTTAAATAGGAGAAAGAATCTAATTCCTGGTTTAAAACAGATAAATTATGGATTTCTTATGTAACTGAAGAAACATTTCATCACAAGACAATTCAATAGATAATGTGTAGATAGGGCTAATAAACTGCTGGTGTAACCTCAAATTTATTTTTAAACTTGTCTTCATCCAGCAGGCGAGAAACATAAAATTGTGAATGTCTTAGAGCTTCTTTAAGAAGATATCAGTAAAAGCAAAGTTGTCAAGACTTGTGTAGAAAAATATTAAATCTTACAGAGTAATGAAAAAGAAACTTCTATGTATTTAAAAGTTATCCATGTTTAGTTTATAATAATTTCTGAGATTTTTTGGTATCCCTATAGCCTTCTGTTTCTGCATTAGGTCTAAAATGTCAGGGTATAAGAGGCTTAAATGCCATTGCCTTGATTACAGTAAGAGTGAGGTTTCTAAATGCCTTTGAAGGTCTGGTCTTTACAATCACTTTCTATGTTCAGGAATGGTAACTTCGCAGTTCCCACAGAATTACACTGAGGATAAATACAGTAAAGATTATTAAGTGATCTAACTCCTTGGTAATGGAGATTATGTGGGTACCTTAGGTGAATAAACACTCATGTTTGCAGGACAATTTGACAATTTTCAGCTTACATCAGTTGCCCATAATTAGAGGTGAGAAGGAAACAGGAAAGCAGAAACTGGGAGGACTTTAGGATCAAAGTTAAGTGACCTTGACAGGAAGAAGGCTTTTATCTCTCCAGATGGAAGCAGCCCGAGCTCATGACAGTCACAATGCACTAGAAGTGCATGTAATATTTAAGATACTGAAGTGGAATATATTCTGAGTGCAAAAAAGTATAATTTTTAGAAATGTTTGAGATTTAATTAATTGCATTCTTTGTTGTGAAAGCATGGATTTCTCTGGATTCAGTCAGCAAACGTTTGGTCACTTCAAGTCATATTTAAGTTACAGTCATTTAAGCTCTTGTCATTAAAATCAGGCTAATAGAAATTTTGCCAATAAGAGTAGCAAAAATTGAAAGAAGCAATAGTAGAACTGAGAAACATTTGAAAAAGTTAAGAGTGACGTGCTGGCTCTACTGACACAAAATTCTTAACAGTTTCGACAAGACTGAGGCTGGTTGTTTCTGTTCACTGCTTTCTGTAAGAGCATCAGAGAAGTTTCGTTTTGGCTCAAGAAAACACTTAAGATACATGGAGTCTTTAAATTAATGGAAGACTAGATAATTTACCCCTCTCTGATGAGAAGGGAAGCATCAGCAATTGTACTGGCACCTCAGTTGGTCACGTTTCTTTTCTTACTGGGAATAATTTTCTTGAGCATTAACTGCTCAGGGGAATGCCTGATGAAAAGGATTTTCTGAAACAGGAGTAAGTCTCTCTTGTCTAGATTAGTATCTCTTTGTTTTCTTAAACAGAGACATCTGTTTACAGGCATAAAAGCTCAAATGATACAGAAATGGTTTCTTTTAATTCTGCTCCTCCCAAGCTACTTCTCCAGTGTTTTTGATCTTGGCTATCAATCCTGGCAACTCCATGGAATTAATTCAGAATCAAAATCAAAAACTCCAGTGAGCAAAGGCCAATTTCGCTGTCTTCATTGGTTTGCACAGAGCAATGTTCCACTGAATCTTGGACTCAGAACAACCACTTGAATCATACCTTCTGTATTTTTAGGATTAGCTCCCCCAGTTGTCTAAAACATAAAAGCAGAGCTGTCCTAGAAGCTTCTAATCCCCAATTGCTGCATATGATGATCACAGTTATTTAGCATTAACAATATAGTTAAGAGTTGCAGCATGGCTCCAGCTCCCTTACGTGGAAAACAATAGAAAAAAGTCTGTCTGGAACAGATTTTAGAAATAAAGCACCATATTCAAGTCTCCATTACACGAGGGGAAGATTTCGGTAATTCCATTATAGACTCCACTTGCAAAAAATACAAACTCTCTATATCCCAAAGAGATACCACATATAATTGCAAAGAATTTAACGATACCAGAAACACCAATTGTTTTAAGTCAGATTGCAGTCTTTCCTGTCTTTGTTGATGTAATTTTCTTTTTTTTCCCATTCCTAAGAAGAAATATTTTTTACAGGGATTTGGTCAGATACATTTTGTTGGTTTCAATGCCCAGAGAAAACTCCTCAGCAGAGGAGTATTCTTTAACAATACAAGCAAAGGAGTTAGGCACCTGTATAGTAATTGATTTTCACAATGTATGTATACAGAGCTGTATGAACCAAGAGAAAAAAAAAACAAAATTGTGCCATTCAAATTTCCTCAGTATTTCTAATTAAGCAACTCTAAGGTTTTTCAAAGAACTAGTGACATAAGTGGCATTATTAAATACTTCAGAAGCTATTCAGTCACAAGTAACATTATTCTTTTATACATTTTCGTTTTCTGAGAAACATAAAATTACTAGCAAAAACATATTAAAAGGCCCTTCTCAAAGAAGAAAGCCACCTCTCAGATTAGTGATTTGAAAAGCAAGTATGCATGTTTCCTATTCATGAAACTTCAAGAGTTTCAGAAACATCACTCACGGTTCACAAAACCTCAGTTAAATAATGAGTCATCTTGGCTGGAAATATACACTGAAGAGGTAAAGTTTATTGCCTCACCTGAAGTCACAGGTTGAGTGTAGCTGCTTCTGCCATGCACTTGAACAATGAATAAATATCATCCTGCTGGAAACAGAATGTCCTACTTGTCAAATTGCTAGAACATCCCTGCCATCATGGCATGGTATTTATTCACCCTAAATGAACCACAAGCACAGCTTATTCCCATTTTAATACTCATTATTCAGTCCTAGTAACTCTGAAGTCACTCAGAAATGGTCAATCCCTCTCGCTGCTGCAGCTGCTTCCTTATGCTAGTCCTCCTGGGCTATCCTTGTGGCTATCTCCACCCTCTGCCATCTAGTCTAGCCCTGCTTGAGAAGGTCTCCTAGATCCTTAACAGGATCACAAGTAGGATCAAAAGATCTTAGAAGGCAGGCCAGCCCATCTTTATTAGGTCTCCTCTCTTTTGCTACAGTTTCTTAAGCTGTGTAGTTAATAAGGGTAACATTAAGAAGCTTTTAGAGGATCTACAGCGTCTTAGTGTAGCCAGTTACTATCATGATCAAAGAAATAACAGACCTTTTCATCAAAAAAGAGACATGACCTTCTAATCTACAGTTCTTTTAACAGCACATTCATAATTAAATCAGTCTTAATGGGCATCTCTTTATTTTCTAGTTGATTTCTCCTGTTGGAGAGTATTTGCACAAATGGAGTTCATTTGCCCACGCTGAGCTGAGTATTGCAGGCGTTTCTGATTTGGTAGCACTCTGCACCCATTTCACATTGGTAAATGGCCATGAAAGTCTATGAGAGATTAGAAAGCTCCTGATAATCAAATGCAAAGTTTAGCTATTTCTATCGTGCCCAGGTTCCAG
The DNA here is from genome assembly GCA_013400655.1 of Mystacornis crossleyi. NCBI lineage: Eukaryota > Metazoa > Chordata > Aves > Passeriformes > Timaliidae > Mystacornis > Mystacornis crossleyi. The sequence goes on from VYZQ01037191.1 coordinate 60,717, forward strand.
TACCTTATGTCCCACCTCATTTGTTTTCACCTAACTTCAGAGTGGGAAATTAGCATATGTTTGTGTCAAGAAGTCAAGAAAAATGTACTGAGCACTGAGCCTCTGGTAGAGAGGAAAATGCAAGCAGCAGCTGGTGAATAGAAAACTGCTTAAGAAAGACAACTGCTTTGCTCTACCACAGATGAAATGGGTCACACTGGGAACAGGGGTAGTGAGGAGAGTCCCTGTAGTGGGGAACTGAAAAACATAGGCAGAAAAGATTAGGGTCACTAAAAGAATAAAAAAAAAAAAGATCCAGCAGCCATCCCATTTAGGACTGTGGCTATCCTAGATATGTGAAGTTACAGACAGTTGTAAATAAAAAGTAGGAAAGAATAATCTCTTTTGTACATAGGAAAAGCGCATATGCTCTAACATGCCTAAATTAGAATTGTGGGAACTCTGCCTACCTGTTTGCCCTCACTTGCTAAAATGGTTCTGTTGTTCTATTATATGAGTTTCTTCTGACGCAAGTAAATCAGGATTTTATCAATTAATATCATATTTCACAACAGTGTACACTGCCCAAAGCACATCCAAAACACTCCTGTCAAAGAATTTTCTTCTACTCTTGTATGTTATTGAACTGCCTAATTGCTACTGTCAAAAATAGTCAGCCTTTGATGAGAAGATATGCCTGTGCTTATTGAAAAGACACCTTACCTCCTCCTTTCTTTTATTCCTGGTTATGCATGTGGCAATAGAGCCTCTGCCTTCCTTATCACACCACAATACTTGAGGGAGCACTGCAATGCCACTAAAGCACCTGCAAGCCCAGATTTTTCTCCTGTGTTTGGAGAGTATCGCTGACACTTTGGCTTTGAGTAATTGCTGATCAGCACAGAAAGGATCTGTTGCCTGTGGTTCTGTCTTATATATGGGAGTTTGTGGATAATTTTCCTCAGATGGCATGAAGGTAGATACCTAATAAATGGTAGGCTGAGTGTGCGTGGAATAAAGCAAAATATGATATCTCCCTTAGAGCAAGAAAAACAGTTTTAAGGGAGAAGCTGACCGGGTCTTTCTTTTATGTGTCCAAAGATTTTTAATAGTTTCCTTACTAGATATTTTTGAGTGGTGGCATCCCATATCTTTCTCAGACTGTAGTCTTGTTTAAAATAGCTCTATTTCTGCTTTACAACAAAAAGCCTAAAAAGTCATTGATCACTTCTAAGAGCCTATCTAGGAGACTTCCAAATTCCAGTGTCTAAACGGAAATATAACAACAGATATTCAGACCATGTAGCTTTTTCAGTGGAAGACAAAGCACTTTAAATTAGGCACTTGATGGTCACCTAAGAGTCTTTCTATTCTCTGGATAGGGAGGCTAGGCTCCTTTTCAGACATCAAATTTTGATGCGTAGCATAGACTGAATTTCTTTTTGACGACATGCCTGTTTTGAGGAGCCTGCTAGTTTTCTATTCTAACATACCTATATAGATAAATACAAAGGGTTAGGGGAAACTACAACCTTATAACTTGGTGGTAGCTTATTGCGTGTCTGAGAACAACATTAACTTGTACAACAAGATGACAACACTGCAGACTTCTATCAAGTACTGCAACAAGAAGTAAGATTTTCCTACAGCATTTTCGTGGCTTCAGGGTTGCTTTGGGTACTACTGAAAACTCTGGCTCTAGTTCCATGCACATCTGCTACTCTCTGCCATTAAGGTATTCATCAGGCATAAAAAATATGCATATCAGATATGCATAGCAGTAGGAGCACTACTGATTTGTTCTTCTACTAAATGTAGTTGATTGCTTGACTGTTTTAGTCTTCTCTCTGTCAAGGAACAACTTAATATAATTTACAGTATTAGTCTGCATTATCTGTTAGTCACATACCTGTCCCTGGTTTAGATTAGAGAGCAGCATTAGTTGGGTGCTTCCTGCTGCGGGGACATTGAAATGCTGTGGAGGCCTGTCCCCACATCTCCTGCAAAAGGCAGGAGAAGCTGGAAGCCTTTTGCAAGACCAGCTCCTGCTCCCTGTTAGTGCCCCACAGAGGTAGCTCACAAAGAGGACACGATCAGCTAGAGCTCTCCTACCTCTCCCATATCACTCCTTGCAGAAGTGACCAGCCTGTAATACCTACATAAGGTTGCTGCTCTTTCCTTCATACCCAGGGAATGTCAGATCCTTTTCCAGGTGCTCCAGCTACAATGTCCATACACCCTCCAGCTCACACCTATGTCCAAGCCAGTACGTGCAGCAGAGGTGCTCATGGTGCTTAAAGCACAGGTAGGATGATTTGGACTTCCATCAGAAAGGAAGAATAATAACCTGGTGGTTAGAATACTGCTGTAAGCCTCAAGAATCTAGGTCCAGGTTCCAGCCCTTCCACAGGTATTCTTGAATGACCACAGAAATGTCACTTAATGCAGCCATACAATCAAAACAAGATTTCATTTCTCTGTCTTGTGTGTTGAGACTGTTTTTGCACAGTGGATAAAAGATACACTCCCAGTGTGGCTAACTACAGAGACTGAGAGGGGATATCTCTGGAACAATATGACACTAAGGCTCTTTTCAAATGCCAGGTGAAAAAAATCAAGATCTCTGAGAACCGACAAACATCATCAGTTCACTCACCAGCTATTGAATAAATCCAGACAGTCATCTTTTGCCACAGCCATTCATGAACCAAAGAAGGAGATACACTTCTCACTTTCCCTCTTTTGTCAGTGTGTGCTTTGTGAGGCCTGGTGCTCTCGTTAGGTCCACTAGGATTAAATCAGCTGTATTGTACAAAACCACCATGTTAATAGTTCCCAGTGCAGGATGGAGGTAGTAGTTATCTTAGTATTTCTGCTGCATTTAGTTATTTTTATAGTTCTGCACCTTTTTTCCTGCTGAGAGAACTGAATAAAAAAATGACTTTGAAAGACATTATAATCAACGGCTGCTGGCTGCAATTACATTGTGTACTTGATGTCTTCATAAAGTACCTCTAGTTTAAACCCACAAATCTTTCAGTTTGAATTCTCTCTTGGCTCTTTTCTGTTTTGTTATTTCAGTGGTGTATTTACAGGAATGATCGCTAGAGTATATGGGTTTATATAACAAAGATATAAAAAAAAGTTATCAGAAGATTAAAATTTCATCAGCTATCTTTGCACTGGAAAAGTGACATTTTGTTCCATTTATGACTGATATTTACAAAGGCAAGCCTCATGGACAATAAAGAAAAAAAGCATTTGGGTTTCAGTGCTGTAAAAGCTTATTCACACTTGAGAAAATTATTAGATGGAGACTTTCAGATTTAAATGGTCATAAGAGAGACATAATTGTAAAGTAAGCTCAAACTCAACAACGGCGTTTTAAGTCTGAGTCAATTATGGACAAGTCTGCAGTGTTACAGCTTCTGAGCACATGAAACTTAGCTATTACTGAAAATACCCAGCAAGAAATTCTTCGCTATATATGAAAATGTATTAATATGATTTATTAAAATATATGAATATGACACTGAAAAGAAGTGCATATGATAAATTTGGAAGCTTCTGTTCTTTGAAGTTGGCTGGAATACTTTTTTTTTTTCTTTGTGCAACTAATGTCACTTTAACCTTTCCCCCTCCTTGGTAAGAAAGTAATTTTTTGCAGATTTTACTTAAAGGCTTAATCATTTCCTTGTAGTCTTGCCTCCAGGCTAGCAGAATCACATTCTTCACATTAGAGAGGACAGCCCCAAGGACACTCTAGGGTCCTGGCTTCTCTGACTCATTCAAATTCTCCTAGGGCCTTGGACATTGCTCCTTTGGCTTGGCTTTGCAATAAGGTAAAACAAAAAAATGACCAGATCCTTACCTAGAAGGCCTCATTCCATATCAGAGACTCTCACATCTGACACAGTAAATGCAGAAATCACTATTTAGTCATTTTTCTCCTCCCCCATTAATGCTTTCATCACTTTTGATTCTTCAGGCTTTGACAACGAGATGTTGATGTCTTCCCCTCTTGCAGACCTGACACGTTTAACACTAGCACGTGATGTTTGAGCCAGGGGAGACTCCTAGCAAAGACTGAGTACCGAGAGTCTCTCTCGCTGCAGGGTCTTGCTGGGGGACTAGAAAGTGACTCTCCTGCATAGGGAAGCTGAGAATCCAGAGCCTGCCGTCCAGTTGGCTCTGTAGAATTGTTTGGGATTTAAGCAGGCTCAGTTTGCCTGACAGACTTAATTGGTGCTGGCTCGGTAAGAATCTAGAAAATGATGTCAGGATACTTTTAATGCATTCTCACATCATCTATAAAATTAAATATAAATTAGAGCTTCCAGGGTAGAACCGTCCTTTTCTTCCAAAGACACTGGTGGTAAGCACTTCGTATGATGATGAAGCCAGGGACTAGTTTGTATCTTTCCACCAAGAACTCTAAATTAGAGCTGATTTGGGGACAGTGAAGGCACATATACTTGTGCATTCATAGTGTAATCTGCTAGAATGAGAGAGTAGGGTCTATTCTCTGTCTCTGCGCATCTTCCCTAAGAACCTAAGTGTCATGTTCCACTGTGAGAAACTGCGAGGAGTTCTTTTAAAAATGGATGGGCGGGAATGAAATTAAACCACACGAGGCAAACGTTGTATCTGAAAAACCGTTTATTGGTAACAAAAACAGGAAGTAAAAGGAGTTGCCCAAACGAAAGAGGACTAGAAGAGACAAAAAAGAAGGAAAATGGAAAAGGAACGGGGCGGAGGAGAGAGAGGGGACCGAGAGAAAAAGAGGGCGTTACCACCCGCGAGTCGGGGCAGTGCTGCCGGTGTCCAGGCGGCGGGGGGTGCGCGCTGCCTGCCTGGGGCCGGGCTGGGTGTCAGGGACCCTGCGCGGCCCCACGGGCGCGGCTCCCGCGGAGACGGCACCGGACACGCGGTGCGTGGGCGCTCGGGCGGGAGGACCTGGACCCTGGGCAGGGTCACGGCGACCGGCTGGATCGGGGTGATAGGGAGGGCAGTGATCATGGATCGGCGCGGCTGAGTTGGATGCAGGCAGCCCAAGCAAGGAGGTGGGGCGGTCAGGTGGCAAGGCGGCGGTCAGGGACACAGGATGGCAGGACAGGTGTGAGGGCGAACCAGCGAGGGCAGGAGAGCCAGAAGGCAGGCAGGCTGGGGCCAGGGCAAAGGAGCGAGCAAGCGAGAACAGCAAACAGCAGCAAACCCCAGCGAGCTCTGACGCTGTTGGGTTTTATACTCTCCTGTCCCCTCCCAAAGTCTGCCTGCTAGGAGGGATCCCTTGGTCCGGCCCAAGCTTTCTTTGCCACCCATTGGTGGAGAGCTCTTCACGACCTGGTTGGAGAAGCCCCTCCACAGTGTCTCCTGCTGCCTGCCTCATGGGAGCTGTTGCCCCTCGAAGTCCTCCCCAGAGATGAGGCATCCCCCACTCCTGGTTGCCTCCTGCAGGTGCCAGCTGTACGCTCCCTCCCCCCACATGCCTCTGGCAACCCCGACAGCCAGAGCTGAGGCAAACTAAAATGGCTGAATTCAAACTAAAGTGGCTCTTCACACTAAGCAAACTCCATAAGCAGTTGTTGGTGTACAAACCAAACGGGACGGAGTGCCCAGGCAGACGTTCCGGGAGCCTTTTTATTATTTTATTCAGGCATCAATCTCAATTACAGACATGAGACACCAGAGATGGTACATGGCTCACGCCTGCGCAGGCAACCAAGGATCTCTTTGTTACTGAATATTTTTAAAAGTTTTTTAGCCAATAGCATGCTTCTAAAGTTTATAGACAACTGTTTTAACCAATCATTAAAAGTACACGTACATCTGCTACAAACAATGCCTCGCTTGTATGTAATAACAACGCACGATATTCCATTATTAAACTTAAAATGCAACTCTTTCTCTAAGATTATTTTCTGCAGCCTCAAGACCTGTCTGAGCCAAGCCTAGAAACTCCAACCATTGTTTAATGTCCTTGCTTACTATGTAACTGTATCTTCTTCTATCTTCAGGCTTTTGCAATTGCAGCCGAACCTAAATTCTTTGCTTTATTTCGGAAACGTGTTTTTCTCACTCCACCTGAGAGCCTTCTCACCTTTTGTATTTCCAACAAGGACTGATGCAATTTGTTGTGTCACATAAATAAATAAATAAATAAATAAATAAATAAGTTAATAATCATGCGTCAAACCCTAGAACATTTCCCATGCTCAGTTCCCTATATACTATGCCAAAGCGTATGTTAACTTTCACCTCCTCGTTCAGTCGCTGTGTGAGAGTAGCAAAGCATTATCAGTTCTTCAAAACACAATTGATGTTCATTCCAGTGTACTAATGGACCTTAATCCAAATCTGCAAAGCTTTGTATCCAATGCTCGAGCAGTGTACCTCTCCAACTAGGGAATAAAGGATCTATTACACTGGCACTTCTGTTTGAATAAAGGTTGTATCAGAAACTGTAGAGACACCAGTGGTTGCTAGCCTATTTAGAAGCTATTTAAAATCTAATTATCAGCAGCCCATAACATCCACGATGTATAAATTCATACAGAAACATAACTGAATGCATGGGTTCAGAAAGGAAATTATCCTGAAGTCCAGACTCTAGTACGCTTTATAAACCATACTCCTTTGAGAGTCTGCTGATGGAGTGAGTACTATGGGGCTGAACAGAAAGGAATGAGGAAAATCTGTTTTCCCTCTCCTTGCTGATGCCTTTCATGCGAAGGCTCTTTGCTAGTCTGGTTTATTTTAACAATCAGCTGGGAAGAGCATTACAACCCACAGTGCTGAGCAGGAGCAGAGTTGGAACCTCTTTGGGGCTCCTCACGTCAAGAATCTGTACCTGATGCTTGTCACTGCGCCAGAAAGGCATCTCCAGGGCAGGACTCCCTGATTCATAAGAGTGACTCCAGTGGATGCATTTCCTCTTTTATTTATAGTTGAAATACTTGGATATTGCTCTGGAAGGATGTAAATTTGCACTGAGTTCTCACATTAAGACATTACATTAATTACGTATTGGAGGAGAGGGTGAATAGAAAGGCTGACTATGACTACTATCACCTGGGGGAAATAATTTTGAAGTTGATATTTATAGTGATTAAGCAATTGTCTGAGGTGTTAATCCTTCAAAGAGGCATGAACATAAACTTTAGATCTGCAACTTGTGACACTGAAGAAAGTTCTCTGCCTGCAAGTGACATTGCTTTTATGTTAACAGTGATCATAGCTAAAGTTAGACTGGGATTTTTTTTAAGCTTTGATGTGCACAGTTCTCCGTTTCTCATGAAAAGCCGAGATTTGCTATATATTTGAGCTGACAGAGCTAAGCCAGTTGTCTGAGGCTGTTGTACACAAGAATGTTTTTCATTCTTGACAGTTGATTAACACAGCAAGTTCCCCAGCCAGCTGACCAGCTGATGTTTGAGAGAAATGCCATGTTTAAAGTGGCTCTTTTTACCTGTCTGCGCAATGTGAAGAAAACAAATTTTAGCCCTCATCCCCAGGTCCCATCAGTTGTATTTGCACATCTACCCTTAAAAAAATCTCCCTGGTAAATGACTTGTTTTCAAAATGAAGAGAGCTTGCACAAGAAAAACTTATTTCATAGCAGAGACCTCACTGGAGCATGAGACGCTGGGACTCGAGCACAAAAGGGCATTTAAAATCCACAAGAGCTCACTCTCCTAAAAGCTCAGCTCAGAGTGTAGTTCTCTGTCCTTTTTATTTGCTCAACTGAATTTATGACTATGACCCATAAAAGAGTAATCAGCAGCAATAGGGCAGACACACGCTGGATTCAGTTGGTACTTACCCCAGTTGCACGCTTATGCCAGGGTCTGCAAAGGTGTGTCTCCTCTCTTGCCACTCACAGGGAAGCTGCTGGGGCTTAGCTGCTCTGCTGCATCATGCAGGCTAGGCAGTCAAGAAGGACATTACGGGATCATGCCCTTATTTCAGCATTTTGGACACATCTCTGCAGGGAAGAGTAAAAGGCTGTATTTCACAGCTATGATATCATTCTTGTAAGCTATAATTCAGCATGAGCCACTATAAAACCTTTCCCATGACATCAGAGATGTGAAATATAGCTGACTTCAACTGCAGAAAATTCCCCTGCAGGAGTAATTGTTTCCTGGCAATTGGTGTTTGAAGGACTGATCCTTTAAAAGGCTGGCACAAATCCCAGCTAGGTAATGCTGCTCCAGGCAGCACTTCTCAGGAAATGTTATGTGCGGGACCAGAGGTGTGGAGCCCCACCACAGGATCTGGCCATTGGGGTGGTGGGATGAGCACTAGAGGAGCCTGTCAGGTGATGATTTTCACTCCCTTGTGCCTCAAAAATCCATGCAGACCTCACTAACAGCAAAGTAGTAGGTTTGCTCATGTGCTGCACACCCTACCTCACACCCTGCCTGCCCAGTAAGGTAAGACACAAGTGCACAGCCAGAACCATTGTCTAATCCATCTCTCCACATCTGCCCTCCAAACACAGATCATCCTGCTGATATGTGCATCTTGATACATGGCAGCTCACCGGGTCTGCCCCTGCTTGGGGCAGTACTTAACTCACCTGGGCAGACCCCAGTCTCCCCCCAAAGCAACCTAGCAAGAAAAATGGAAGTCAAAATGTTGTATGAGACACAATTTCCTCTTCCATATCACATGAAGGAAGATGTCCACTTGAATACAGTCCAATGAGAGGCAGGGTTAGAATGGATGTTGCCAGAGTGATAAAAGGACAAGACCCTACGTGGGTTGGAAGGGTGCGGGAGGAGGATAAGAGGGACCACAGACATGGAGAAAGTTAAAGCCACCTCAACTCTCCCTGTCCTGGTGCCTGAATCTGCTGAACCTGCTGCCTGTGTTAATCCTGCTCTAGCAGCCTGCACACTAGTTTGCCACTGCTCCATCAGTTGCACTGAAGGCAATTGTTGAGCACATTGTAAAGCTTAGTCATGCCAGCTTTTCCTGTTCCTCCTCTGGGAAGGTCTTGTGAGCAGCATCTCTGTCCGTACTGCTCTGTCTCTGTGTGTATGGTTACACGTATGTGTGAATACACCCAGGGTCTGTGTCTCTCACAGCACTCGAAGCCGTGTGTGGACACAGCTCCCATGACCTGCAGGACAGAGTTGCCTTTTCCTATAGAAATCTCCCTGGCTAACAAGAGCTAACTACAACCCTTCCCTCTTCTCCAGAAGAAAGAAAACTGCTTCAGAACTAACTGTACTATTTACATTCTTCCTCTTAATGCTAAAAATCTTTCTCCTTCTCACATAGATGTTACCTCTTAACAGAATTTTACCTTTTGAAGCAGTAAAATAATACTGTTTGAACAGGTCTGTTCCATTACCGATCATTCATATAAAAGCTAAGTGGTATTTCTTTATAGAAAATGATTTACTAACAGGATCTCTAAGAGACTTGAGGTTATTTTATACAATTTATTACCAAAACCAACAACAACCAGAAGAGTAGCTAACCCGAGGCATTGTAGGTGCTGTAACTCCTTCAGCATAGCTCAAAGGCTAAATTCTGTCTAATGTACACCTTTGAATAGACAAACACATTATAGGAGAAAAAATGGTCTTTGATATAGAATATGATCCAAGTAGTGTTGCATGAAATGCAATGAAACAAACAAACCAAAATTTTCAATTTCATATAGTCAGACTATATATAGATATAGTCTTTCTTTACGAATACTGAGAGATGCTGTGTTGAATTTTGATTCAGAATGATATACTGGGTTTTGATCAGAATACTGAAAAAAAACCCCAAAACTTTTTTTTTCAAAGAGCATCAGTGAGAAAGCAAATGAAAGTTAATCAAATTATCCTTATCTGAGGTTATAGATCTGTTTGAACTAAAAATGTAATGAAGTGTTTACAACAAAAATATATGTTGTGGAATGTTTCTGTCAACTAATTCTGATTTCTTCACATTATAAAATGTTCCAAAGCTGTTCATTAGGCATTTTGTATGACTGGTTACCTGAGACACATAGTATATTTTCTTTTTTCTGAATAGAAGCTTTCAGCTGTTTTAAAAACAGAAGAACCATCAACACTACACTGGGGTACTGTATCTGTCGCTTTTTGCATGTTGAAAATTATGCAGTATTCAGAGATAGAGATCGTTTTTGTAATTATTTTTTAGGTGCACCGATACTTTGTATTAATAACAGTAGGAAGCAGTAGCTAGTAAAAACCCACAGGTAGCAATGAACTAGCTGTGGTTTGTTTTCTATTTTTAGAAGTTATTAGTGAAAGCATTTACATATGTAACTACGTATGTAAAGATTTAAAACTCAGTACAGAACTCTGGCAGTAGATAATGAGAAAACCAAAGTATCCACTTAATTTCCTATGCAATAACAAGCAGGTCTGTTATGTGTGAGACAATGACAGATACCCACATTTATTTCACTAACCTAAATGCTAGCCTTTCTAAATGAAGTCAAAAGCAAAACTCCTTCAATGTGAGGGAAAAATCCTGGAGTTAAGTCCAGTCTCTTCAGTCCATAACTATAGCAACAGAATGCCTCCTGGGAAGACAGTGTGCAGTTTTGCTGGCATTCCTTTAATGCAGTAAGGTAACCTCATCAAGATCCCCAATCAGAAAGTAATCAGTTACATCCCAAAGTTCAGGCAGTAAAAACAGAAATAATCTGGCTTGCCTTTATTGATGAAGGGAAGCAAATGGGGCTAAAGGGGACCGACACACACCCTGAATCCAAACATCATGACTCCTTCTCCCTATTCAATATAGATTCACTCAGATCATTTGAAGGACCGTTTACAACGTTTTGAATCAGAAATAGCCCCGGTTTTCTACAATCATTATTAGTCGTCTACTTTGTGGACTTACTTGCTGCAGTGATGACAGTTAAGTACCTTTGGAATGCTAAAAAGGTTGTTATTTTTCTTTTCAGAGATCCTTTGAGACTGCAAAGACTATTTAAAGAAGGAAGACGGCATGAGATTGGATTCAGTGCAGTAAAGTAGGTTAGTTTGAGGACAAGACAAAAAATCATTATTTAGACCTTCTTGTGTTGCCGTGATGAGAACTTACCATTGCTTCTGGCTGCTGTTTTGGGCTGGTCAGCCCCACCAAAGTTTCTTAACTCCATTATCCAAGAGGACTAGTGGATTTCCGGAACAGGAAAAGGTTTTGGTGTTGTCTGGAAACAGCAGGCAAGACCTCCATCGTTCCAAAAGGAGCTGGATGTGGAATCAGTTCTTTTTATTGGAGGAATACACAGGAACTGACTACCAATATGTTGGCAAGGTAAGTTTCTTTCGTATGCATCTACGTTTTGATTTTAGAAGCACTGGAATGCCAGCAGTAACAAGCAGGGAAGAACAATGCCTGCTACAACTTCTAGTTCGTGTTCCTGTGTGCCCAGCTTCTGCTGAGGAGTAATTCAGCGGAAAGGTTAGTACGCTTCAGCTTCAAATTGTAATCAACAAGAAGTTCTTTATTTAACCAGGAAGTCCCATGGCAAATCATTGGCAATTCTATTAAAGATTTTCCATTTTATTTTGTGTCTGAAAATAATGCAGCTTAACTATAGGTCAGATTTTTAGCTTTAAAATGGAATGTGTGTTTTCCCTCGTGCTCATTAATTTTGCCGGAAGAGGTTTAGGTATAAGTTAGGATTCACGGTACCTACATTTTTGGTGAGGACAGTCTCTACCCAGTAAAAAGCAGTTGTTTCCCTTTTTATTCCCACTGCACACAACAATGATGCAACCGTTTTCTGATGAGGTTTTGTGGTGCCACTGAGGACCATGTGACATGACTTTCACACCACCAGCCATGGTCCTACAACGCACACTCTGCATATATACTAAGAAGCAACAGGCAGCTGAAAACTTCTAATCTCCAAGTATGCTGACAGTTGGGAAAGGGTTCAAAAGAAAAAAAAATGTAAAAAGAAAAGTCACAGCTTAACTCTGAGAACAACATCCACCTCCCTGAGCAGCAGACCCCCATGTAGGTAACAACCATTATGTGAGCTGTAGAGCTAATGCCCCTGTGTTAAGAGACTAAAGAGAGTCTATACTGCCCAAGGTGCCATAGTCTGTTGGAATCTGTCTTGCAGAATGCAGAAATTACGCTATTGATTATGACATTCAAAGCAGAAACAATACAGCTTGGTTTTCCAAACTAAAATGGGGTTGTGTCTGATCTAGTTTGAACTCTCAAGCCTCTTAGCAAAGGCTGCAGATCACAGTGGTTTGACATTTTATCTCCTTCTGCAAGCTTCTGAGCATTCCCGTGAGAGATGGTGGCTGCTTTTCTTGCCTGCCAGTCAGCTGTCAGTCAAAGTTGGATGCGACACTCCTTTCCTGCTAAATGGCTGCAAGGCATTAGTCAAATGAAGAGCTACTCAGCTGGTGTAATACTCATAGAACTCCAGCCAGGATAATCAGCATTCATGAAAGGTACCATTGAGCCCAATCTACAGGAAAAGGCCAAAGGCAGAGAATCCTTAGAGAGGAGAAGTAGAGAAGGAAGATAAGAGGGTAAGGGGAAAAAAAAAAAAAACAGAAGAGAGTAAGAGGAAAGAACTAGAAAGACAGAGGTGAAAGGAATGGAAGCTTTATAAAGGGGAATCAAGATGGAAAGGAGGGGGTAACGACATTAAATGAGGGTAGGAGATAAGAGTTGGGAGAAAGTTTACCTAAAGAGAACAAAAACAAAAACAGAAGATGAGACAGTAAAGGAAAAAACCAACAGGTATGAAACATGAAGTCAAGAAAAAAAAAAAAAGGCAACAAGTAGAAAGACAAAAGTCCTCCACACACTCTTGCGTTTCACAGTCTGCTGAGGGTGGTCAGGGTATTGGGGATCTTTTTGTTCTAAGACAGAGTTTGTGGTCCTGAGATGAATCCTACTGTCTCTCATTTTCACTGTGAATTTTGACAGTAAAGCTGTCAAAGAATTAGAGTACAAGCTATTGACTTCAGAGGGACTGATGGGGAAGTGAATATTCCTGCAGGATAAGTTTGCTGAGAGACAGTTAAGAAATGGTCTACTTGGACCAGAAAACCAAGACACTTTCAACAGGAGTTGGAGAAAAAAATGTACATTTTTTAAAAAAGTTGTTCTTCCACCTATTTGTACTTTATTTCACTTTCTGTTGTAAAGTACAGAAACAACACATAATATATAAATGTCATTGATTCCGTGTTCCTAACCCGTTCACAAGTGGCCTTTCACACATCTTTCAAATGCCAGAACTGCTCACACTCTTGTAACTGAACAATTAGCCAAGAGGCATGGAAGAGCAGCCTTTTATTATTAAAGTTGAGGATTGGTGTAAGGGGAAATGATAGAAACATCTAAATGTCTCCAAATTGAGGTAACCAGGCAATTTAACTGAGCAATTAAACTTGATTGATGTGGGCAAATGAGGATAATGAACATTTTTATGAAGCTTTTTTTTTTTCTCAGAGGGCTAAATGTTAACCTTAAATATGGAGTTAAAAATGCTAGGAATATAAAAAAATGTGAACAGCAAAATCTTTTAAAACAATAGCAATACATGTATATAAAAGGGAATTGTGCTTATGCCTTACTATATAAACAGGCAGACATGAATCTTTTGGGGTTTTTTGTGTTTAGTGGTTAAACCTAGTGGGTGTTAACATCATACCTATTAAAAAAAAGATTCTATATAAGCTACAAAAAAATCTTTTACTCATGCTGGTTTTACTTTTGCCTTTTCATTTTTTTAACATCTGTTTAATCCAAACATCTACGTCAAAATATGAGATTTAAGAAGTCCATTGTGAAAGATTCTAAAAAACAGCATTATTTCTATGAGCTGCCCAAATTGCAGTTGGAAAATTCTGTAACTGTTTATACTACAAAAAACACAGTTGCATCATGGTAGTTTTAGAGAGTAGGGAAAGAACAGTGAAAGGGAATACATTCAGGTTTGAGATAATAAAAAAGAAAGGTAATATCTCTGAAGAAAAAGCTCAAGGCTGTACTGAAGACAATGCTGTAGCATCATCTGAGTCACAGACCAGAGCACTGTTGTTCTCCATACCCTGTATACTCTTTATTCACTGAACCCAGAGCTTTCCATCCTTTAGGAGTTAATTGTCCAAGCACATATGAAACCTTTTTTTGGTAGCCATGGGTACTGTCAGCTATTAAAAAGTGTTCCCCAGTTTTGTGTGCCCCACACTTCATTGTCAGCCCAAACATGCAGCTGTATCTCACTGGACAAGGATGTGCAGCTGCCAACGAGATGCTCACAGTGTTATAAATATAAGTTGATGTTTGCCATGGCACTGACACCAGCTCGATCCCTTTATTATCCTTCCTTGTATTCCTGAATTTCATTCCTGTATATTTGTGAAGTAAAGTCTTTTTAAAAAGAGTTGAAATTCACACCTCGAGTCACCCTAGTCTCAGACCCAATAATANCAAAATAGAGAGGCGTCTAGCACTACTAACTAGCCAAAACTTGCAGCATCTAGGTTGGGTTTTAAATGAGATTTAGTTGTACCTGTGGCTGCTTAGTACAATTTTAAATGGCTGAGGTGAATGCATCTTTAAATCACAGGTAAACAGTGAAGTTAGTAGTGTAGCTGTAT
>VYZQ01037192.1:0-25642 GCA_013400655.1 Mystacornis crossleyi
AAAAACAATAAATAAATAAAAAGCTAACCAGGAAAGGATAGTAATATTTCTGTAACACAAATTTTAATGATGAATACTAGAGACAGAGTTTACAAAGTTTGTCTTTAGGGACAGTTATAAAGAATTAACAATAGCTTTTTAATATCTACAAGTATAAATCCCAGGGATGAATCCCTGAAAATGTTTCATTTTTGAGTTACATATATTGCTACAGCTGATCTCATAGACGGACAAAGCTCAGTGATATCCTATTTCAAAGTCATCCACAGTGTTTTAGCTAGGCGAAGAAAGCTTTCTATAAATGAATTAAAACCTAACACAAAACTATGACTTCACCTTCATCTCTTTTTTAAGTTTAAATATATCATCCACCAAAATTCTCATTTTCTTTGAGAGCATTGGATTTTAGCCTCCCTTCATTTTTGCTTTGAGATACTCACAAGGAAGGCTTTGGTTTAGGGTCTGTATTGGGACCAGTGTTATTTAATATCTTCACTAATGACATAGATGAAGGGATCAAGTGTACCCTCAGCAGATTTGCTGATGGCACCCTGCTGAGTGGTGCAGTTGACACATCTGAAGGGCAGGATGCCATCCAGAGGGACCTGGACAAGCTTGAGAAGTGGCCCATGGGAATCTCATGAGGTTTAACACAACCAAGTGCAAGGTGTTGTCCCTGGGCTAGGGTAACCCCCAGTATCCATCCTGGCTGGGGGATGAATGGATGTGGAGCAGCCCTGCCCAGAAGGACCTGGAGGTTCTGGTGGATGAGACTGGACATGACCCGGCCATGGCACTCACAGCCCAGAAAGCCAAACATGTCCTGGGCTGCACCAAAAGCAGCGTGGGCAGCAGGGCAGGGGAGGGGATTCTGCCCCTCTGCCCTGCTCTGGTGAGAGAGGCCCCACCTGGAACACTGCATCCAGCTCTGGGGTCCCAGCACAGGAAGGACATGGACTGTGTCATTTCCGTGTTATGAGGCTTAATATTTAATACATTTATAAAAAACAGTATTTCTGCAATAACCTCACAGCAGCTATGCTTTGTTCTCCTTTCTTTTCCTATTTTTTTCTGAAGGTTTACCTGTTTTTTAGAGTACTGCTTAACACCTAATCACTATCTGCACACTGTCATCCAATGACCCTACAATTCTTATCCAGAATAATGTAATTTGTTTAGACTCACCATTACACATGCATAGCTGCAGTTAAGTTTTTCATATGCATTGGTTCATTCATACCAGCATGAAATACCCTTATCGTTTTATCATCCAAATAGTCTATATTGCAAAATCCTTGGGCAACTTTTGGCAGTTCAACTAAATAATAACTAAATAACTCTTTTTAATACATCAATTTTTTATCCCTCTTCCATGTTTTTCTCTCCTACCTGGAGGGTTAGTTGCCATTCACCTCTAAGTCTCAAAAATGGGTATTTTACCCATTCTGATGGCATACACAGCACATGTGACAGATGTATAACCATCACGCAAATCACGATGACTGGAAAATCGGATGATACCAAAACACTAGGTTAGATGGTGGCATGGCATGAGATTAAACAAGTGGCTGACAAACTAAATAGAAACGCTCAAGTAACACCTGATCTAAGAATATTGTTGGTTCTCATGATAAAATATGAGGAGCAGCTGTGAGAATCATCTCCCCTCCTTCCAGCTCTATTTGTCTAGAAGGCTGCACTACCTAATGGACAAGGGTTTCACTGCAGTCACCCATACTTTTGTTCTTTACTAATTAAATTGGCATAGAATGATGATCAGCAAAAAGGCACATCAAAGCTCAAACTGATGCAATGCTGAGTCAAGTTTCACAGGAAACAAGCACCAGAAGTGCAGGTATTGCACTAATATTTAGCTGTTCTTTGCTTAAATACAAAGGGTTGGTTTTGACCTATAAAACCCTTTACCGTCTGGGTCACTACCCCCTTGCAGACTGCTTTTCTTGTCCGCTTTTATCTCAGTAATTCAGACAAGAGGGTTGCATTCACCTGGGCATTCTCACTGAAGGGCACTTCAGTCCAGAAGCTGATAAAGCTTTAATGCATGTTGAGCAGCTTATCTATTTTCCCAGGACTTCTCAGGTGAGAAACAGAAAGCATCTCAGGAGGAGTGAGCTGCTGAAGATAAAAAACTTCAGAAAGGACAAGAGAAAAAGCCTGCTCCACATACTATTAAAAATACTTCTACGAAATACAGTTAGTGGTAGCACAGCTACTGCAGCTTCAATATTCACAGAGCAGCCATCCTCATAGAGTATTTCACCTAAGTGGTTTTTTTCCTCCCCAGACCATCTCTTTCCATACCTCTAAAGCTGAACCCCATTACAGCATGTTCTAAAATAGACTCTCTATTGTCCTATGGTCTTATTAAGTAGAAGAACATGGATTTTCATGTGATGGAGCACAGTGGCTACAGAGGGCTGGGACAGATTTATACATCAAGAGATTTATTCAAGAGCAAATATGTGGCCTATAAAAAAAAATTCAAGGAGCCTCCAAAGTTTTAATAATTTTTAAAAGAGAAATATACTGATTTCAGAGGGTGGAAAGAATTTTCCTTACCTTGTTTCAGATTTTCATTAATTTCTGGAAAGGAAATTTTAAAGGAAACATGCTGCTTCAGTCTAACAAATTCAAACTCAAATTCAAATGAAACTTCTTTTGGTTAAATGATATGGAAAAAATATATTGACTAATTTCCTAGCTTATATCTACCTCTCTTGTATCAAGCTGAAGAATCCTATTACATGAGTAAAAACTAAGGTCCATGACAAAAAAGGGGAAACGATCCCATAAAATTGACAGGTTGAAGGTTGTGAATGGACATCTTCTTTCACTTAAATCACCGCTACAGGATTTACAGCACAATATTTCAAATCAAAAAACTCTACAAAACACTGAAAATTTAGTTTTACATGAGAGCTCTCTGTAGTATTGGGGAGTGGGAGGGGTGTGTTTCCAAACAGCAAGAGATGGCCTCCAAAATGAGAGGTTCATCACCCTTCCAGGGATTGAAGTAAGGCTGACTGGCTGGTATTTCCCTGCCTCCCCCTTGTCTCCCCCTCCAAAGGTCTGGATGATGTTTGCTTTCTTCCAGTCTCTTGGACTGATTATCATGACCTTTCAAAGATGATCATGAGCAGCCTCCCTGTGGTGTCCACCACCCTCTCTTCCATTCATGGATGCACTAAACCCACTAGCAAAATCTTCTGGGGGAAAAAAACAAATCTGGTACTATATTTAATTTCTGACTGATGTAGCAGAAGATTACTATGAAAATTATTCTTACTGTACCATAAAACAAAGTAAAATCTCCTTAAAGTAATAATTCTCACAATCTTAAGATGTCTCATGGCAATCTACATGCAGTTAAAACGATAATAATGATTTGTTTCAGGTATTTTCTTAAGAGAAATCTTACCTTTTTTCTAGAAAAGAAAAATAAATTCTCAAAAAACGAGACCTCATCATCTATACAGTTCATGGATGAAACTATATAACAGTGAACACACTTTCTTAGAAATTGCTTGTATGAAGCAGAGTCACTGACACTTGATTATTCTGCTGTTCTTCCAAATAGTAGGATGCCTTCTTAATTGATATTTAAAAATAAAATTAGCATTGCTCTAGCATCTTAGTCATTAAAATAGGTCTTCACTCTACTAGACTCTTAATAGACAGAGAAGCAATATTTTTGCTCACAAAACCCCTCAGAACATCAGGAGAAAACAAAAGTTTTACCATAAAAACCAATATTGCATTTAATTATGAATGGTAGGTGGAAAAAGAGGTCTAGAATAGAAGAAGCATCAAAACAAAATAATTCATAAATTATTATTCACCCAGAGTGTTTCTAGAACACACTGCAACCTGAAGTTTAACTGAGGAAAGGTTTGAAGGTCTCAGAAATGTAAATGCTGCAGAACATCTCTTTTGAGGTACAATTCCCAACAGAAGTGAGAGAGCCTTTATGCATAAGGTACTTCAGCATAAAATTATGGTTGCTGTCTGACAAAATTTTAACAAAAATGACTTAAAAAAATCCTTGAATGCTTTTATAACTTATAATATTGAGGGCTTATATGTCTAATAGAATATCCGTCTGATCTCAGAAGAGATTGTGGAAATAATTTAAAATGTAAAAAGACAGTACTAGCAGAAACAATTAGTAAGGCAATAAAAATTCAGATAAGAGAATTCAAACAAATACTCCATGAAGCCACAGTAATAGGGGGAAAAAAAAAAAAACCCAACAAAAGATCACTCTAAAATGTCTTACGGCTGCCTATGAATTTCATATGCCAAACACAGATCTGACACTTCCAAAATAAACAGTTTCTACTTGAAATGTTGCAATAAAAATACACATCTCCTACTCTATACTTATACCAGAGGTGTTTATATTCCTGGGGAGTCTCATTAACCTCAGTGCAACCAGCATGTTGAGAGATAAACACACTAAAGGCTGGTTGTTCTTCAACTACCCATGACAGCACAAACCACCAATTAAAATACATGCACAGATGGCTAATTGGTTTTATCACAGTTTTCACAAGTCTGGGAAGGGGGACGCCACCTTTCCCAATTTCTCTGAAGGTTAGTACCAGCAGCACAGAACCAATTCATGTGTGGAGGCCCCTGGGGTCTTATTGCCCTATTTGGTCAAACAAAAAATAAAAAAATTGTATAGTAGTTTACATGATATGCTCAACACCCCTGATTAAATTTTAAGTAGGTCTTCAGTACACACACTGATTTTATCTCTCAGTTACTTATGAAATGCTAAGAAGATAGTCACATAAATGACAAATTCTAAACATTTCAGAACAAGAACGAAGCTTACAAGACTCACAATAAAGTTGTAAATAAGTGCAAGAAACATTCTTCAAAGCTAAAGTTAAATTTTAACAGGGTAGATTTTAATTTTGGTTCAAATCTATTGTATGTAAAATTGCTTCTTCCTCTAAAATACCTGATAATATAGATCTCTCTCAGCTATACTGTTAACAGGAGGACTAGATCACAGGCTTCTATAATTAATTTAAACGGCGACAGCAGTAACAGCTTCCATCCCAAAATCAGCTGTGTGTCTGCATATCAGTGAGCTTCGCACCTATTTGCTGAAATAGAACAGGGAGACTGAGGACTCCACAGAAAGGTCTGAACTCCCAAAAGGACCTCCAAATACTAGAGATCATCTTCTCCCACAGTCCCCTCTTGCCCAATCTCCCTAAAACCGGCTTCTGATCCTGCCTTTGCTCCCAGCCCTCCATACCCACTCTTATGCTTTTACCCTCCACGCATACCCATACACACCAATGTGCTTCTCCAATATCTTCCTGAACCCTCCAAATTCCCTATTAGGCTCCTTTTTCTTGGAGGATGTTTCACATTCTATGTTCATATATTAGAAGCACGGAATATATTCAGGGGAAAAACAGCATCCTTGCCCTCACAGTCTCCAGGCACCTCAGGTTATCGTCTGAATCCTGAGGGAATATGTCACAGGAGCAGTCTGACTCTGTCCCTTTCCAGATGGAAGTTCCTTCTTGTGCTTTGGCACATGCATAGGTAGGTTAGCAGGTCCTATATATGAAATCCTAGAAAATTTCATTATGCTTTAAAAAGTCTCTAATATGCATTAATTAAGAGTATTTTCAGCATGCCAATTTCAGGAAAAGCTGGATAAAATGACAAAAGCAGAAGAAAAATCAGTTTGGGAATAAAGTTTAGCCCTTGCCAAACTTTTAAGTGTTTGAGAAAATGAGGATGTGTAATTTCTAAAATTACCAATCATTCATACACCTCCTTAACTTTCCTGAAAATTGGCATGTGCAAAATGATGCTGCAAATAGTCTGGCTTGCAGAATGCACATGTTATCAAGTCAGGAGAACAACAGTTTTGTCTGCCTTGACATGGACCCTGGGATGCACCTGTACTCCTTCATGAATGTGGAAAGAAAGCAAGCAGAATAATTTGGAACTTTTTTCAGCATAAAGAATAAAGAGTGCCCTGCATCTCGTCCTCAAAAGTTTATACTAATTTCTAGGCTGGGGTATTTCTGCTTCAAAGAAGTACTGAAACTAGAATGACTCAATTTTTTGATAGGCCTACTTATTGACCACAATAATACCATTATTGTATTTTTAAAAAACAGCTGGCAATTAGGGGTCAAGCAATTCAAATCTGTCTTTAAAAAGAATAGCTTAATAATGTTGGCTCACTGAGGACTGCTTATTAATATAATTGCCAGCAAAGGCTGCCAGTAGTATTTACAGCGATCTGAAATAAATTCTTGCCCTATACTGGAATAGTTAGACTATCCTTTTCCTAACCTTGTTCTTCCCTGTTAGTAGAAGATGTCTTACCACTAAACAAATGAAACAGTCTTTGCAGACACATCGTTCCAAGGACCATGCCAGGCCAGAGCACTGCCATTTCCCAATCCATTTCAAGGCAGATCAAGAAGTTAGAAATGCTCTTTCACAAGACAGGGGGTGTTTAGTACATGAGAGCATTTACCACCCCAGGAAATACAAGTTTCCAAGTTGGTATGTTGGTTTATAGGATCTCAAACTTCAAGGGGCTTGGACTTGGGATTTGCTTGTGCTAAATTAATACTTTAAGCCTCTATTTTGACTCTGCCAACTGCATTCCCCTAAAGCTCAACTTTTGAGAGGGCATGGGGCAAGCTATCATGGAATACTAAACTGCATAATATGGCATAAACAGTATCGAACAACACAGATGAAGTGTATCCCTGGGGTCACTTTCGAGAAGTATTCATTTACATTTTTTAATTGCTGCTTTTCATTTCAAACCCAGGTAATATAAACAACATTAAGCCTGCCCTTATCAAACAGCTGTTCTTTAACCAAAATCTGAAGTTAAAGTAATAAAAATGAATACCAATTAAAGGTATGAATCCATTTGCATACAATGCACTAGGGAGCCTGTATATTAGTATTAGGACAAAACACCTAACAGCAGATTTCTAAAAATGCAAATAAAAACTGGACAAAATAAAAAAATCATTTTATTATGTAAGCATAAAGTTTAAAACCTACAAACCTGGGTATTCCTCTAGCAAAGGCCAATCCATGATGATACAGGTAACAGAACCATTAATACACACATAGTGTGGAAAAAAAAACCCACCACAAAATAAAGCCAACCCTCAAAAAACAACCAAAAAACCCTCAAAAACAAACACATAAGAATTTATATCTGAAGTGCTACACTCATTCCATGAATCACACATTACATATAACTGGCATACTTTAATTCATGTAAATCCTTTCTGAACTAACACAGATGTTAATGTAAGTTTGGTATAAGTCCAACTAACATACTAATATGAAAAAAAATTATGACTACTCCTCTTGTTTTTAAAGCAAACCATTACAGCTAGGGAAAAGGTAGGTTGGTGCACAGTTACCTGTTAATTTGCAGTGCAATATGTGGTTTTACCCTAATAAAATATCTTTAGAGCAGAACCAAGGATCAGGAAAAGGGCTTTTCCATAGACTGTCTCATGAAGGCCTTTAGACTTAAAACATCAGAAATAAAGTGCTCTTTCACAAGAAGGTGCCAAACTTCAGTCTTGGCAAAGGTTCATTTCATTGTTTTTGACCAAAAGGCTAAAAAAACCACACCAATCCAAAAAACACATTTGAAAGGACAAAACTTCTTTGTGCTATGGGAGCAAAAGAATGCAAGCAATACTGAATAGCTTTTGTCTGACTTCATCTTTGTATTTTCAAGGCTGTCCTCCCTAATACCCTAACATCTGAATATCTTTAAGATGTGCTAAGAAATCTATCTTCAAAATCCACTGAGAAAAATACTAATTTCCTTCTCCATCACATGGAAAATTAAGGCTCAGATGTTTAATAACTTGCCAAAAGCATTACAGCACTTTCTCTGCCAGAAAAAATTTGAATACAGGTTGATTCAGAGGTTAAAAGTACTGTGAAATCTAATGGGTGCATTTAGTCCTGGCCTTTTATACAAATTTTATTCTGCTATCAGGTTGCCAAATTCCAATGAGAAGATTTCCTTCGATGTCACTTTAATGTCTTGCACTCAACAGAACAACCTCAGGGTTTTAAGGTTTGCTATTAAACTATTACTTTGGCTTAACACCAGCATGAACAATTAGTATTAAAGACACGAAATAAAGTTAGATCTGAGGCATTGTGCATTATACCATAAACATGTCATCTTTACTCCCTCTTTTTACATCTTCCTTCTGAAAACATTTCCTTCACTCACTGTAATCTATTAAGATATGCTTCTATCATAACGTTCCCTCTAAAAAAGAAATTACGTTTCTTAATAAGCACTGAACTGCAACTGATTGCAAAGCAGCCATGACTACAGAACACTTGCAATATTTTAAAAGCCACAGAATTCACTCATGCCACAACTAGAGCAAACACTTCAAACAAAAAATGCTGTCATTCACTCAACTTAATGTGAAAAGTAATGCCGTTATGGAAATGTGTGGACATCACACGTAAAGCAGGGTCAGTCAGCACTGCTTCATCTCCATAATGCCTTGACTCCTTGTAGGCATTTTTAAAACACTTATTATTTAGTGGATTTTTTTTTTCATTTGTACCAGAAAGATTTCAGAGTTGTGATTTAGATCAAAAATAAAGAAAGCAGCTTCTCAAATTTAATTCAGCCTATGAGCTTCCTGGGTCCCTACTCATGTGTATCCCCAATTGGACACACCTACACACTCACACATATGGACATTTTGCACACCCAACTGTCACTCAAATCTAAATCATTTCAATTCCTAGCCTCTATCATATTTCATGTTAAACATGTTGAGGAAAAAAACCTTTTTTCTATCTGCTCACAGAAGAACTAACACAGCCCTTTCTCCCAAAATTTTCAGCAGAACATGAACATTGCCTGACTTTAAGTCACCAAAAATTTAGCTTAGCCTTCTTGAGTAGCAACTGCAGGAAAGAGGCTCCAAAGAAAGGCGCTGACAAATCCAGATATAAGTAATATTTTCATGGTTACTAATGACAGTCAGAAATCAGCAGAAATGCACTGCATTGAGCTCCCAAGAATTAGCATTAATTCTCTCCCAAGGATCAGCATTAATACAGGCAATAAATTTGCAAAGTGTAATGAGGTTTCAGAAGACAAATAGGAAAGTCAATGCACATGACTTCAGGCTTTGTTTCACCTCCCTCACAACTGTAAAAGTCATGACTTTACTTATCAGTGTACATTTTATATAACCTGCATGGTAGACTCAGTTCTTCAGGAGGAAAGGGTTGTGTTTTCTTTTTTAAAATTGCTTTTATTCATGTAGGGTTTCTTGTTTTTACACAAACAGAAACATAGATCAAACAAGGTTACATAAGAAGCAAAAAAGGTCATCATAGGAAAACATTTTACAATAAGTACATGATTTTGTTGAGAAATGGCATTGAATGGATATAATTATAACTGTTTTCTTTACTTTGTTCTATAAAAAGAAAATTACCCCCAAATGCAAATTTGGTGATCTGTTCTCAGACCCATTAGCTGTTGGCTTCTTCAATGGGCTGTGAGTCCTCAACTAGAACTTTATTTACAGAATATTGTTAGATTTAAGATTTAACCCCAAAATCTCTGTGTAAGATTTTTTGCCTTCAAGAATAACAGCCACTGGCAGATACAAAAGTTTGTCCTTCTTATGTCCATTGAAAATTAACTATAGTCATCCGTTTTAATCAAGTTGAAAAACTTATTTTAGAACTTACTAAAAGTCCATGCCGAAGAATTGTCCTTAAATGGCTACATGGTATCCGTTGGTAAAAAAAGAACTGGTTTTGACTAACTGGAAGTGTTCTATTAAGTTCGCAACTTCTTTCAAGCAAAAAAATACACAATTATGAGCTTCAGTGATTACGTATGTATTCATATTTTCAATTTACATTTTATTATTAAAAACTGAGCAATTGAGGCCAAACAAATCAAAAATATTTCCATATCATTTGTCTTAAGCATCATTTAGAAGGAAACTGGAACTAAAAGGGATTGATACCATGATTTAGGATGTCTGAGTAATTAAAACCATTTTAAATAGTAGAAAAGAAAAGACACAAAAATAAATTTCATCTTTTAACAAGTACCTTATTGTCTGCAGTTATTAGAAATTAGAAAAGCTTCTCACTGGTATTTTTTGGTGATTGAAGAACTGGTACGTGTCATCACTCCAGGCTCGTATTTGCAGATACACTGAAGATGGGAACAAAGCATCCTGATTTTCAGCTACAAGCTAGCTTTCAGTCTCTGAATGAACTAGTTACTAACTAGTTAATAACTACTACTGTCTAAACTGATTCAACATTCAAGAGGTTAGCAGTCTGAGTTGAAACTTCAGCAGAAGAGTATTTCTTACCCCACCCAATTAAACTTTCAACTATTTTTTTCTCCAGTCAAAACTGTTCTAAATCATAGTGCTTTAAAGGTTGTCATAACATTAAAAAAAATTAAAATCTAGAAATTTTTTTCACTCATTTGTCCTTAAAATGCTTTTCTACCATCCTATCTATTTTCATAATGCTAAATTAGTTTAGCTGTATAAGAACATACATAAAATACTTTTCCGTGGCATGTTTTGATGCTACCAAAAATACAGAGAAAATCTTCTTCTGCTCCACTGATTTCACTGCAGTCCCAAATAAGCTACATTCTGCATTAGTCTATTTGTCATATCAGAGCTTACCATTAAAACATTAGCTCCATTTTTCATAATCAGTTAATAATGGAAGTATAGAAATATTTCCGCTAATCATTGCAGCTAGACAAGTGTTTACACTCCTATCTGACTCTGAAGCCCCTCTGTCACTGCTCAGTGCTGCCAACTGCTCTCCGGCAGTGCTCCAGCTGCTTCCCCCTTGCACAGCTGGCGCAGTCAAAACCCTCTGCTTGCATTTTACCCACCCAAACGGCTGGCATCCCAGTGGATTAGGCTGTTCCTACGCACAGGGCAGACAGGAATTTTTTGAGGACCTGACACTCACCTACAAAATCACTGATTCAAGTCACTTACCTAGTCTCCTGCTCAGAAACATGCTATTGAGACCCACCATTTGACAGAGTATGCCGTAGGAAAACCGTAACAACGTGGGAACACTTATTTATTTAAATGGACTAACGTGACAAGAGCAGTTTGCACTTGTCTGTAACATAGGGAAACGGATGGCAGTAAAACTAGCAAAAAAAGCAGAATAGATTAAAATGGGTTGAATCAATTTTAGCAGATCTTTACTGAGGGAAAGCTCGAGGGACACAAGCAGTGAAGGTAAAAATGCCAAAAATAATTTTTTTAAAAGAAATTAATTTTAAAAAGGAAGGCAACACTTTTGGCAAAGAGAGGCCTGATAGATGGATGCAATCAGATTCTGTAGACCTCTGAAGCTAAGACTTTGAGGTTTAAAATAAAGTAGGAATAAAAAAGGCTTTATCCTAAAACACGCCTAATGCCGATTTCCTTGTTTCACTTGAAGAAAGATACTGCAGTTGTATCAGAGAAATCAAAGCTCAGTGCCATATGTATGAACCCTCTTTATCTGCAAGACCTAAAAGACTTCAAAACAGCCTAACTCACGTAAAGGTGACATTATCAGCCTTTAGACAGAAGCCAGCCTCAGTTTAGGGCATGCAGACTGCTGGAAAAAAAAAAAATCAGCTGCCACAGAACACTACCACGTAAGGAAATCTCTAACCTTTAGGTTAGAAATTGTGGACACCTGGTCTTCCATTATGTTTCTGACTAAGAGAAAGGGAAAGCAAGGAATATTAAACTTCTTTCCTTCATGACTCTTCATTAAAGAGTCACTCTTCAATGAACAATTTGATATTCCATATTCTGGAGCTTTACAAGATTTGTTTCAAGTGGGTTTAGCAAGCTGAAGGGCTTTGCTGTGGATGCCAAAGAGGTTTTAAACTGCAAGAAAACAAGCCAGAAAGTCACTGTGGCCACAAAATATAAGTAGCAAAGAAACTGTTCATATAAAAGGCTCAGAGGTTCTCCATATTCGCACATCAAAATTAACACTTTAAACCATTCCCTGGTAGTTAAAAGCTGAGTATGACACTCTGCAAACACTTCAACAAAAGGTATTCTAAACACTTTTAGAGTTTCTATCACGTAGCAGAGAACCGAAGAAGAAAAATCCCTTTTTACTGACACATAGCCTTTAAAGAAGTCATCCATTTGTGAAATAAATTTTGGCAATACCACCACAAGGCAAAGTATTTGTTGAAATATACAACCTAAAAGATTTTTATGCAATACGAAAAAAAGATACTTTTCTTCTAAATTTCCCCAATTTTCTCCACAGACCTTTCTTGAAATAGTTTTTGTAGGATATATTAATATGAAAAAACTTCCATTTTTGCATCAACCACACAGCAGGCAGTATTTTAAGAGCACCCAATATAAAGCTTACTTAATCACTTAATTTCCAATTGCACTCCTATAATACATCATTTACTCCAGGGGAAATCAGTATCACTGAATGTTCTATAATAATTTACTTATTCTCTAAGTAAGCACAGGAAAAGAAGTTATGAATATAATGTATTATTTGCTTACTATCTGTATCTAAGGCCCTCTATAGACATCCCTGTATTGCACATAGATGGAAGGATGCCGTACATGTACACACCACAAATAGGGCTACATAAAGAGAAGGCTACATATTTAATAGCCTGCACATGCAAGTATCATTTATGGTTACACATCTGCTTCTCAGAACAGTGACCACACTCTTGTTGAAGTCCCACCACATCACAGATTTATGTGCTAATGAATCTGAAATAGCACAGTGTATTCCCAGCTATTTATAACAAAAGGACATTCTAGGTTTCTTACTTTTATTTTATTCCACACGTACCTAACTATTAGTGCTCCATATCAGAGGCATGAAGAGGTGGTTCTGAGCATGAAGCACCCAAGGGTGGGCTGCGGGAGCAGCATGCATGGAGGCAGCCCACGTCTCCTTGAGCAGCTCCTCTGTACCACCACCACGAGGCTCCCCTGCATCATCAGTACTGCTGACCATCTGACCAGACCAGTCACAGGCACATGGTGACAGAGACACCCTTCCCAGCAAAGCAGAGATGGGAATGATTTGTGTCATGACAAATCTGTGTGTCTTGCACAGACCCAACCTAAAACACCACTCTTTCAGTTTTTGTACAATACTCAAAGAGCCTTTTGTGGAATACCTGAAGGCCACTGCTCATATTAGTCAAAACAGAGATTGCGATCTCCAAAAATATTTGCTCAAGCATTCCAGAAACCTGCCCCAGAGTCTACTAAGAGCACAGGGTCAGTGAAGCAAGTGTTCAGCCAAATGAGTAATGCTTGGAGTCAAGAAAACAGCTGGGCAGACAGAGATGTTATCTAGGTTGCTCTTTTAGACAAACAAAACATCAAGGGCTCTGCTTCATACTTTGCAATAAGCTCTGTCAGAACACCAGCTACTGGTGCTGAAGATCCAGGTGATACTGGGGAGATCAGACAGCGAGGAAAAAATCCAGCACACACAATTATTTTCAAAGACACCTTTGATATTAGGAATTTACGTAACAGCTTCTCTGCACCAAAAATAAAGTCAGCACCATTTTTCCCAGAATCTTGGCCAACCTCCCCTCCAAGGACAAGAACAGGGAGTGCTGTCAAACACTGAACCCCACAATTTTCCTTAGTACTGTGATCCTGCATTAGCACTTGGCATCCTCATCTAAACAGTTCATGGCAACCGCAGTGCCTCTGACAAACCCTGGCTATAGATAAAAGACTGAGATATGCTGCAAAACAATTTCTTAAGTTTCTAGGTAATAACTTGGGTAGATGCATAAGCAGATTATCAATCACGTTACAAACGTGGAAATGCCTTCACTATACTTGAAAACACCATAATAAATGTAAACTTCATTTTCTATAGAGAGCAGAGTATCAGGGGAAAAAAAACCACACCTGAAAGAAACTAAAAATATCTTAACCTCTAGAAGAAATAGCAAAAGGGTATTTTTCCTCTTTCAAGCATTTCCAGACACTCTGAACTAAGAATTCAGGCTTGGAATGTACACAACTAAGTACTGACGTGTTCCTGAAACCGCTTTTGGATGACATGACAATCTCTTAGAAATGGAGATTGCAAAAGGTGCCTGATGACCAAAGATTGTTGTACTCTTCTTCAAAAAAGACCAAAAGGACAATCAAGGTACTACAAACTAATCACCCTCACTTAGGTCCTTCAGAAAATCTTGGAGCAAATCCTCTTGGAGCACATTTCCAGGCACTTAAATGGGATGGTGACTGGCAACAGATGGATGGATTTAGCAGGGGTAAATCTTGCCTGAATAATGAAATTGTCTTCTCTGCTACAATGACTGGGTTTCTGGACATGAGAGTGATGAACATCACTGGCTTTAACTAGGTTTTGACAGTCTCACACAGCATTCCTGTGTTCAAGTTAAGATGTTGCATTCTGGATGGGGGGAGACAACTTGTCAGGCTATAAGTTTAGCTAACTGTGTCAGTGAGTTGTACTCTACCTGCAGACTGGTAACAAATGAGGTAAACAAGGTACTGCAGGGGCCCATCTGGGGACATGCCCTGTTTAATATCCGTATCAGCAACCTGGAGGAGATGAGGGAGAGCACTCTCTGCAGTTGGTGAGGTGGGATGTTGGTATGCCAGGGCTGCTATCCAGAAAAACCTGCACAGGCTGGAGAAATGTCCTGATGGAAACTTCATGCAGTTCAACAAGAACATACAAAAGTTCCGCATCTGGGAGTAAAGTCCCCTCCTTCCAAACACTGTCTCCTCCTTCCAGCGCTGTGGATGAGTGCCTGGGACAGATCTGCAGACACAGCCCTGGGGAGAGTGGCAGATTGAAGTTGCACAAGAGCCCCATGACCTCCACAGCAGCAGTGGGGGTCAACAGCTGGAACAGGAGCCAGGGAAGAGACCCACCACCTCTGCTTAGCACTCATCAGATACATCTACATTACTGAGACCAGTCTGGGGCCCTTCAGTACCAGGCACTGACAAACCTGTGAGTTCAGTGGAGAGCATCCTAGGTTGGGAGCTAGGCAACTTCTCTGGTTGTTGCAGTGGTGTCTCTGCAACCTTCCCTGGCAGACAGCTTGGGCCCGTAAAAAGAATCAGGAACAATATTCTTGATAGATGTTCATAGATGTTCTTTATTTTCTCACAGCCTCATGGCTGGGCCTAGCACAGACTGACTGACAATCAGTGAACACCCCCCTAAGTACAGCATTACCAGGGTGGGGTTACATTTGAAATGACCAATGAGAAACAGGATTTAGGCACAATAGCATCAGAGAGCCTGGCAGCCCCATGTAACCCGACCCATGCTCCCACTCCCAAGGCCCATCCACCCAGGAGGGACCTCCACATCCGGTGAAGGGGACATGAGGGTCCAAGGTTGGCTTAGCCTGGAGAAGAGATATTGTCAGGATAATCTAAGAGCAGCTCCCCAGTACTCAGTATCTACATGGAGATTATGAAAAGACATATGAGCTCTTTATGATAGCGTATAGCAGGAGGAAAAGAAACACAAGCATAAACTGAAAGAGAGGCCATAAGGAGGAACTTTTTAGCCCTGTTGACAGCCAAGGACTGCAACAAGTTATCCAGAGAGGTTGTGCAGCCTCCGTCTTTGGGGGCTTTCAAGATCAATTGGAAAAATCTCTGTGTAGTCTGGTCTAATTTCATAGCTGATCCTACTTTGAGGTGGTGGTTGTACAAGAGAGTTCCTTAGGTCCCTCTTGACCTGAATTATCATACAGTTCCATAGAATTTTTTTGTACTGCTGAAAAGACCATTCCTGCAGTAAAGTGCTTCCTGATAACTCATTGAAAGCTGAAAGGGCACAGTATTCAGTAAGATGGTGATGCTAACCGGACTACTCAGTCCAATTCATCTACTCATACTTGAAAGATTTCCAAATGAGATTTGGAATCCAACAGGAAAAAAATCTCCACATTTCTCAGTTACTCAAATGTATACATTCGTCTTGCTTAGAAAAATCACAAAGCAGCCCTAATAACCCCTGTTTAGTTAAAATATGATGCACAACTTTTTATTTTACTTTGTTAAAGGTTTCAGTATGTGAAAATGAAAGTATTTGTGAGTCTGGTATCTTTCCTACATAACGAACAGAAACTGGCCAGTTCCCAAACAGCCTCACTGCAGAGGCCAGTCAGGGTAAACCAATGCAGGAGAAAGGGAAGGTCCCTTCCCACATGTGGAAGTACTGATTCAGAGATGCTCAACACTCAGCATTTCAGAAGAAGAAATGTAGCATTTGCCTCTTCAAGCTGGAAAAATATGTCTTAAAAGAAGTACCTTTAATTTTGGAAGGAAAATCCCCAGCCTATTCAACTCACCATGATGAAATGCATGTTACACAACTGGCAGGCTCATGAGAAAGTTTTCATTTCATAGCACTTGAATTAGCCAGCTACTATACTTCCAAGAAGAGAAAGAAACATGTAACTTTTGGCTTATGCTCCTAATGATAGGCAATTTTCATTCCCAGAACAGGGTGACGTTTTATTAAAATTTTCCCGAAGGAAAAATCAAGGTGTTGTTGTGTCAGCTTTTTATGCAGCAATTCAGCAGCTGAACATTTGCATTAATTGAGTATGATACTGGTGATGATTCTCTTCTGCAGTGATTGGATATGCTCCATTTCTCCTCCAGATGGTCTTCTCCCAAGTCCACAAAATTGTCTGGGAAGCTGATAACCTTTTATAAATTGACAGCTATCCTAACAGTAGTTAGAAATTATGCTATAGTTTCCTGACATTTACAGAATATATACCAAAATACTGGGGTCCAGTTGTTTTCATTGTATATTTTGGCATTTTGTTTTAGATTGGGTTTTTTTATTATTTTGCCTTTTTTTTTTTTAAGTACATCACCAGAATCAGGCTAATGAAATTACCAGTGATTTGAAGAAAAATAAAGAAAAAAACCAGGGGAATCACGTCCCAGGTCTCTATCTGGGCAGATGCTTCACTTGTTGGGGAGTGAAGAATGAAATTTCACATTATCTAAACATGCTGAGCATCACTCTAGTCCAGATGGAGGGAATCAAATACCAGCACTGCAACAGTAGCAGACATCCATCCACTTGAGTAAACCACTCATTGAGACATGGGAGGTCAAGAGACTGTTAAGAATTAACACGAACCCCAAAATTACCATTGAGAAACCTGAACAGGGTTACAGAAACTTCCAAAGCTCGTCTACACTTAGCTGCCTTTCCTTCTCTATGAAATCTATGAATATTTTATCAGTTTGTTGGTTTTTTCTGCTCACCTATGTAACAGAGAAAACAACAGTTAACTTAAAAGCAATAGCTGGTTCCACTGAGGGTTATGTTTTCATTGCTGGTCAAAATCTAGAATTAGTTTTAAAAACACTGTGTAATTGACCTGTGAGGTTCAATAGCTCAGAACATATTGAACAAAGAGCTTAGCAGTATCCAAGAAGGGACTGAACATAATGATTAATAGCCTCTCTAACTCGACTAAAAATTGCAAGAACCTCTGTCTTCATGCTCCAGGGCACAGACATAACCAGCTGAGATCAGGCATAAATTTCTGCCCACTACATTACTGTGAGGTTACATGCACTGGGAATAGTTTACAGCTTTGGAGACTTGCAAGACTTTCAGTTTCTTCCATTCTGAAGAAAGCATCTACATTCATCCTTAAATATCTTGGAAAGTAAAACATTCTCGGGGAAGAGCTGCCTAAATTGAAACAAATTCTGGCAATTGTCCATCTCCACGGGTTTTTAAACTTTTCTTAAATGGCTAATGATCCACAGTATCATTAGAAAACTGACTCTGAAATTCCACTATTCTTCTTTTGTGATTGGGAAAGAAGCCACACCACAGACAGCTTCAGTCAACATCCATCCACCCCCAAACACACACACATAAACACAAAATAAAAAAACACCAGTCAAATCCTTTTTTAATGAAAACTGGTTGCACCAAGTTTTTCTAAATTATTCTGCTCTTATGAGAAAGAAGATGATTTTTCACTAGAAAATAATCAAGAACATCAAAGCCTTTCTAGTTTTCACCCAAAAGCTATTTCTATTTACATAGGACAAGGTTGTGTTCTACCCACATTTTCTTTCTCCAGTTCATAGTTCCATGGGCTGTATTTCTCATACGAATTAGGCTTTTTGCCACAACTGTATATGGCATATTTTCCCATTGTAAGGCCTCATGTTGGAGTTAGAGGCAGACTTGGCAGTCCAGAAAACAGAACCACCATGCAGCAAGTGGCCACTAACTTGGGTTAACGCTGCACTGGCACTTCCAAACCCAATAATTTGGGAAAATACTGTTCTTCATCCAATATATTTTTCATGTGTAAAGAGGTAAGAATTCTCGCAGCTGTAGCATTTACACTGACTTCATGGTTCCTTTGATTTTCAGCTTCAAACATTTAAATATTTATTACTATTTTGAATAGCTATCCTTCCATATCCATCCCAGTGCAGCCAAATTTACCACAGCTTGCCACAGATTTTTGCAGTTCCACTAACATTTCATTCTTTACTAGTGGTCTCTGCAATCCTTCTTGAACCAAAGGATACAGCAACACAATGACCCATTCTAGCAATTTTGCTACTAACATAAACATTGGATCTATGGGTTCCTTGACTTTATGACTTGAATAAAGATCAAGTTCTCAAACAAGAAGTATACGCCTATTATGTAATCAATAAAAATTTACATACAAAACACACTAAATATATGAATATAACAAGGTAAAAAAATATAATTAAATGAATCATAGAAGAAAAGTGGGCAGAAAGAACTTCCACTGCCATTAACATTTGAAAACCTGAAGTACTACCATATAACAAACAGGAAGTTATTCTTATGCCATAAGGATAAAACAAAAGCAGAGTAAGAATGTGGTTTTCTTCATGCAGTCAAAGACAAGGGCAAGCTATCCATCACTCTCCTCAGCTGGGAAATCTGGACAGGAACCTTCTTGATGCAAGCCAAGACTATATTAAACTGACAAGATATTTTAATACTCCACTATAAAGAAGAAGCTGCAAAGCCTGAAACCTGGGATATAATACTTAAAATGTAAAGGGGGAAAAAAGCAGAACTTTTGAACTCTTACAGAAATTCAGAATAGGTGAGCCAAAACATGGAAAACATGACAGAAATCAAACAGCATCTGTTACCATGCAGGAAAGCACTAGCAGGAAAGGAGGACATGAGAAAGAAACCAGAAGTTGAAGGACAAATTTCTAACAATTTGATTTTCAGTTACTCACAGTCATGCAGACTCTGAAGATGTCTGACACTCCTTTATTCAGGTGAGGATAATAAGGTATCCTCACCTAAAGGTGGTGAAAAACAAAGGGGAAACTGGAACTACTGCGACAAAAAAAATAAGAGCTGCAGCAAGAGCCTCACAAGGTTTAAGCACACTTAATTGGAAGACAGATTGATATGCAGGGCTCGGCAACTTTATCATGCATCAGAAGTCACAAAACCAGCTGAATGCATCTTGTTCCCACTCTACTTCCATGACATTTCAGTTAAAATCCGTAATATCCATTCCTTTGATGGTGCTGTGGCCATAGTTAAATCTCAGGGTAAAGAAACTAAGTATTAATTTATTTTTAATTGCCCTGTTTCAGAAGGGTCTAGCTCAATTTGGATGCAAATGTGGAAACAAGGTACCCTATAAAGCAACAGTGACAGAATCTAGGCAGTAGAAACACCATAAAATGAAGTGAAAAATGTTTTTTCCTTCCCCTTTGTTTCCTACATTTCAACATCTTCAGGAAAATAAGATACAAGAAATACCCTAAGTTCTGGGGTGTTTTCACTGTAGGATCATTCGGTGAGTTTTTCCTACATTTCAACATCTTCAGGAAAATAAGATACAAGAAATACCCTAAGTTCTGGGGTGTTTTCACTGTAGGATCATTCGATGAGTTTTTGCTATTTATTCATTTCTCCTCATGAGGGAATTTCTCCCAAGAGACCAAGAAAACCCTCTCAAAGCTGCTCTAGTATAATGCAGGATTAAAAAATTAACATCACTGCAACAGTTTTCAAAGCAGATCTGTGCTCTGCCCACGTATATTTGTGTTCAATTCTCAGTACCTTCAGCAGGCACTGCTCACAGATGCCAATCGCTGGCCTCTACAAACCCCAAAAGTGAATGAAGCCCAGCTCATGAGGAACAAAAGCAAGTACGTCATCTGCAAGCACATACACCTTAGAGCACATGAGCTGCAGCCACCAGACCTTGGCATGGAAAATGAAAGTACTGCCTTCCCTCCAAGACAGAAGGAAAAATCAAAATAAATCACTATAATGTAGGGCATTCTGGAAGGTCAAAACCACTGTATGAAGTAAGGTGGTCTACAGGATCAATGGAGTTAACAGAATTATGTTTGTTTTAAAGACAAAATTAGAACAAGGCTGTCCTTTTCCAGCAGCGAGGAAAAAAGGCATGAAAGCAAAATGAATCTCAGTTCCTATTTTGGCCCAGGATAATTACTAAGAAGAACCTGGAATGTTTTATCTGGAATCTCTTCTGAACAACACAACTGCCCACAAGAATTTTTTTCCTACTATAGTTTTGATGTTCCAGTATCAAAACTTGTTTTAAAAAACGCCACACATTAAAAACTACTTTCTCAAATGAAAAAGCTATTCATCATTAAAAATAGTGGCCAGAGCTTTGCCAATCATATACAAATACATTAGTTTCATGTATGATACAAAGTCCTATATGTATAAACTGCTGCACAGCATCTGTGTAATAAAACTACATTTAGTGATGCATATTTGCCTGCCACTGGAAAGACAGTGCCCCCAAGAAAACAGCCAAGATCACCTAAATATTTTCATGTCTTACATCAGACTTAATGTACAGAAGAGGAAGCAATTTTTCATGCCATGTATCAGTGATTTTTTGAATAACTTCTCTGTATTTCTTGAACCACTCATGACCAATGCCTGGGCATTTTTTTGGAAGCCAGTAACCAGCTGGAAAGAATGAAAGTCTGAGAAAACAGACAAAATGTTCTGTACTTTATTAGTTGTCATGAAGTGCACCTCTGGTCCTTACCATTCTGTACTATTACAGGCTAGGATAGTGATGTATCATTATGCTCACACACGCACACAGATTATAAAGTTAAACTACATGTTTAGTTTTCAATTACACCTACATGCAGAAGCCTTCTTGTTTCAAATATCTGTAGGCATGCTCTATAGATTCACTTCAACTCAGGACTGTATTTGAAATGCAAACCAGCCAAGTTCAAGAAAGAGATTGGATTGGAATTAATTTAGATTTTTTTCTTTTTAAAGCTTTCAATCTGACGCAGCCCAATTGCACAAGTCGCTACAGCTTTTATTTTTCCATTTTGGAGTGTATAAATTAGTAAAACATCACCAAATTTACAGAAAAATAAAATGCAGCTCCAATTTTAGCACAGTGGAACTGGCTGCTCTGTGCACACAGTTACTTCTCCCACCTCTCCCCACTGTGACTGCTACCAACTTGTTCTTTTCCTATGGGAAAGAGTTTTTATTTGTCCTCTTTCTTCGTCTTCAGAGACAAAGTTTACTGCACACCACTTGGACATAAAGATAGACAGCAGAGACTTCACACTTGCAGGCCCTTACCAACCATTCATTAGTATTTCCTTTGCCCATCTTCAAGTGAAAATGGCTGTTACCATCACTAGCACTGGGCAGATGTAGCTTCAGCTTCAGCTAAGTACAGAATGATATTATTAACACCTATTTCTCAGCAGAAAAACGTCACTTGCACTGCAATAGCCATCAAAAGGAGCCATCTATCTCTGTGGATCAGTTAATAGGTCTTTGGCTGCAGAGCCCCTTCGGTCCCGACGGGCCAGCAGCAGAGATCAGAGCAGGTCTAACGAGCGAGAGCTGCAGCAGTCATGCTGCCCCAAGTGCAAAGCAAAGCTCCTGTCTGAGAAGTATCCATTTGGTACATGGGCTTGGCCATCACTTTCCAATGAAAATTCCACCCCATGGATGAGCTTTCTTCTAAATGAATTGCAAATTATACACCCATGGAGTGCCAGCTGGTATTGTTTCTCTGTAGTTTTCTTTCGGTTTCCCTCTCTCGCTCCCCTCAATTAATACAACGATATTCATGCCCTGTCATGTCTTACTGCTTAATTATGTACTTTGCAGAACAAAGCTTTAAAAATGAGACTATCAAGCGGGAGGGGGGAAGCGGAAAGAGCAGGACAACTAGATGTGCAGAGAGTGAGAAGGAAACAAAGGGCATTTTGAAAGGGGAGTGAGAGAATTAGGATGTGTGTGGGGATTAAAGGATGGAAATAGAACAAGAAGATGCACATAAGACTTATTGGTTCACTTGCTTTAATTTATAAAAAGATATATGTTGTATTAAATAATTCATCTGCAGTTATCTAAAATAATTTAATAAATAGTTGGAGCTGTTTATTATGAGATCTTAACCTTCTTCCATTTAATGAAGCAATAGATACACATTTCTTGCTGGCAGAGAAAGAATGCTGCATTGTTTTACAAAACTGGAAAAAAACCAAGGCAAATGGAAAATATATTGGCAAATCTTGTGTTAGAAGGCATATTTTACTTGAGTGAAACAAATTAAAAGATATTACAAAGCTCTGCTGCACCAATATTTAGTTCAGTCACAGTAAGACTGTTTTTCACACATCCTTTTCATTTAAACTTTCTTTATTAAGTGGACCACTAAAATTTATCATGCATACCCAGTCAAGAGAAGGTACTTAATTAATGAAACAGCTGTTTTATCTCCTCTTACAACTTGAATGTTGTGCATATTGTGGTACAACAGGCAGTAGGGACTCCCAGAGCACAGTTCTGGAATCAGTTTTGGGTGGGACACAACTACTGGAAATTAATTTGTTCAAAAGCATTCTGTTCAAAAGCTCACTGTACTCCTAAAATATTCCTTAAAAAACCATTACCAACTTTTGTAAGTATATTATTTTTTGGCATGACAAAAATGTTTTGTACCAAAATAAAAAAACTTTGGGAGAAGGAGAAAGATTTTTTCCACTAGAGTAGGAAGGGACCAGCAGAGCCCTTCAGATCCCCACTAATCACAATTTTACAGCACTATCCTAGTGCACAGAGTGACCATTAGGGGAAATTAAGCTTTTCTATTTTACCAGTTTGTACAAAATCATTTAGAATCCAGCTGTTGTCTCCTACCAGTGCCAAGGGAGCCTGGTGGCAAGGGGAGGTTTCTTGATCACGAGTTACCGTGTCACTTGCTAACTGTCAGATGGTAACATAATAGTTTGGAGTAGCACATCTTTATACTTCCCAATATATCACAGAGAAAAAATAGGTTCCCATTTCCTTTACAATTTTGAAATCCTTTATTCAGCTGCAGTATTCAGTTCTCAGAATTACTGTGTAGGCAGCAAATTCTCCCTGATCCTGTATGAAGAACAAATTATTCCACATCCACTTCAATTCTATTTGTATAAATATTTTGTAGGAAACAAAAGCTTGCTTAGTACTGATCTACTTCTTCTGGTCTCACACACCATATACAATGGTCTTCAAATATTTGCTGAACTCGATTCTCCTGTATTGAATGCAGACAGAGAGAGGTGGATTTTCCTTTAGCCTCTTGCTGGTGCTAAACACAGAAGAAACAGCTTTACAAATGAAAATGAAGACTTAAGACAATTTGTAAAACAGAAGCTAATGCTCTTTTTGGACAACAGAGTTAACAGAAGCACTGACTTTTAAGCAGTGGTCTACTTTGAAGTTAAGCAATGACAATCTCATTTTGTAGCAAGAGCCTTCAATATAAGAAACCGTCTTGTGTGCAGAGAGGGGGGCAGAGCTCAGCACTGTGTGGGCACGGCTGTATTGCTATTTTTTACCACCCACATCATCCCTGGGGGGCTTGGTTTCAGGGGAAAGAAAAGGTAAACACAGCCCTGGAAGTGCACCCTTTTGCTTCCTTCTCTCCAGCAGACAGGCTGTAAGGATCTGCCCTGTGGACTCCATCCTCTGCCACCAATGCCCATCCCCTAACCTGTTCCTCTGAGACACAACTTCATGATGTGCTGAAAAGAGGCACCGGTGAGAAAAGCACCGCATGGAACCAAGAGGTTGAGGGGAGCCCAAGCCCAACTGAGTCCAACCTGAGCTGAAAGGAGCCAGCCTGAGCTGAAGGGAGCCAACCTGAGCTGAAGGGAGCCAAGCGGAGCCAGGCAGAGCCGTCAAAAGCAGCGACGCCAATGCCAGAAACAGCCGTGGGGAATAGAGTCCAGCATCCAAAGCAGCGCATGGTAAGATGTGGACAGTCTTGCTTTTGGAGATTTGTCTGCCATTGTTTTCTGTTGTCTTGGGCTCAGGGACAGGGAGAGTCAGCCACAGGAAGTGGCTGCCATCTTGTCTTTGTCCCGGCTGCCACATGGAACTAAGCTGAGGTGGCGAACACCTTCTGTGTGTAAAGCATCTTCTCTTTTGCATACTTTTGTTCTTAATATTGCTGCTGTTACTGTGTATTTCTTATTCCATTGCTTTGTGCTTGCAATAAATTATTACCTCAACCCTTAGTCTCTGCCTTTGTTCCTCTCTTACCAGAAGGGCAGAGGGACGAGGAATGGCTTATTTGGAGTTTAAATTCCAGCTGGTGTTAAAGCACCACAAAAACAAAAATCAAAGAGAACTCATTTTCTTGCCCACATTTTAATGTTATATCCTCCAATCTGAAGTTACTTAACTCCTCCTTAACTTCACAATAGCTTATTCCACTGCACTAAAGAAGCCCAGTAAAAGTGAAAGTTGATCCATCAAAAAAACTATTTCAGTTTGTTTTAAATCAGATTAAGAATAGATGAAGAAACAGCCTTTTAAATTTTCTTCTGACATACTCTATTTTTATTATCTAGCTGACTTTGTGAATTTTAATGCATTAAATCACCTAACATAACAGAGCATGAATGGAGGTTGCGAGAATCAAATTTAATGCAAAGAAGCCCTTTCAAAAAGGGGATACTCAACATTAAAGTTCTCAGTATAAAAAAACTGCGTAAGCTTGGCTAAATCTTTACTGCAAAAATTATTCTATTCTAATCATAGAATCATTTGGTTGGAAAAGAACTTTAGGACCATCCATTCCAACTGTTAACCTAAGACTGCCAAGGCAACCACTAAACCATATCCCCAAGCACTATATCTACACTTTGAAGTCTTTTTTTATGGCCCTTTTTTTTTTTTTTTACATTTACTTTATTTGCATGTTTTAAGTACCTTGAGGGATGGTGAGTCAACCACTTCCCTGGGCAGTCTGTTCCAATGCTTGACAACCCTTTCATCAGAAGAATTTTTCCTAATANCATCTGTGGACCAGCATGCCAAAGTACTTTTCTATCAGGCAGCTTTACAGCCCCTCATTCCCAAGCCTGTAGCACTTCCTGGGGTAGTTGTGACCCAAGTGAAACACCTGGTACTTCACCTTTATGTATATGGCCTCATACCACTG
>VYZQ01037192.1:36551-52253 GCA_013400655.1 Mystacornis crossleyi
GGTGGTCAGTGACCGCCTTTGCATCACTTGGGGGTTTTCTTCCCTTCACTTATTAAATGATCTTTATCTCAACTCACAAAGTTTTCTTGCTTTTGCTCTTCCAATTTTATGCCACTGCAAGGGGGAGGGGCGGGAGGGGG
Source organism: Mystacornis crossleyi (assembly GCA_013400655.1). NCBI lineage: Eukaryota > Metazoa > Chordata > Aves > Passeriformes > Timaliidae > Mystacornis > Mystacornis crossleyi. Next base: position 36,692 of record VYZQ01037192.1, read on the forward strand.
GAAGGAGGGTTGGTAGGTGCTTAGCTGTTGTCTGGNAAAATAGACATACAAAGCAGAAAAATGAAGCTGACACATACAACAGCCTGTGGTATATTGCTATGAGAGCTACAGCAAGATAACTGAACTCTTGTACACAAAAGATTCTGAAATACAGATGATGATAAGCACAACTTTAAAAAATATGTCTAAAGTTATACCTAATCTTTATTAAATATAAGGCCTTATCATGTATCAAGTCAAGAAATAAAAAAATACAGAAAATTAGGCTGGTCAAAAATTTTCCACTTTTTTACAGGACCATAATGGCTTCTGGAAAGATGCCATTAAGAAAGGATTTTTCAGAACCAAAATTGGACCTAGCTGTCTCCTCATCTCTGTAAACGAGAATATTATCTGGTGATCACAAAATGCAGCTGGGCTGTATGATATACACGCTGAAACTCTATCAGCTTGTCTAGAGTGGGCTGGATCTTCTTTAAAGAGGACAGAGGAGGCCTTTCATCCTGTTACAGACAAAAAAGGGATCTGAAATCTCACTACTTTGAAGAATAGATAAAATGTTTGTTTCCCAGCTCAAAGAGTAAGGCATACTACACTTCTACAGTCAAGGAGCCTTTACTGGTGTTAAACAAAAGAGCACATGCATAAATACACAAGAAAAATGCCCACAGAGATATCCAAACTTGCAGGAAACAGAATGCAAACAAATTAAAGCAACAAGTCCCTGTGGTCCCATTTGGAAATACTGCACAGGAAATCCAAGTTGTAAGGTGAAACTATTCTGACTAGGAATGCAAATAGAAATTAAATAGGAAACAGTTTAATTTTAAGTTGTTTTAAAATATTTAAGAATTTTCAAGAAGGCAGAAAGAAGACAGCTTCATAATAAAACATCTGCTTTTCATTAGCATTTTTGTGAAGTTTGTAAAATCTCTAAAGGATGTGTTGCCTGAATATGAAGTCACATTTTGAATACTGTGTAAGTAATAAGACATCTTCCCCTCCCTAGAAAACACCCAGATCCTTCACTATAGTCCAGTTTTTCTTCCCTGTTCTTCTCTTTACTCTCTCTAGGTTATTCTACGATGGATTTGTCAGCAGCTCAGCTCTCTTGTAAGAGTCAACTCATTTCTGCAAAAAGAATTATTTTCTTCCCTTCATTTACGCCAAGCATTTGAGTAAGATAAATCAGAAACTGCAAGAGATGAACCAGTACAAAGCCAAGACTATACCTGGAGTTTTGCCAGCAAAAGTAGCATTGTTTAACAAAATTACCTCCAAGAAACATTACCATGTCACTGTGATTGTTATGTGCCCCTAGCTCCAAACATAAAAATGCCAATATTGGATGAAACCACTCAGCCAGTACGCTTTCTCTCGCTCAACAGATAAGCTCTGTGGTTTCTGTTGAGGGAGTGCACATACCCTTCCAGTGAGAGTCACCTCCAGATGTTTTCCATTTGTCCCCTCCTCCAACATCTGCTCTGTTGCTCAGACATGCTTCACTGTCCCACATCTTGGGGAAAAAACTCACCCCCACCCCAAGCCCTGCAAAGGCTTTTACCCTCAGAACCAGTCCTGAAGCACCTTTACTGCAGGAAGGCAGAGACAGCAACATGAAACAATGAGGTCAGCTCAGTGGAGCTCTCCACAGAAAACTCCTCTCTGTCTGCTTAATTCTTTTTAACTCAATTCATCCACATCACGCATAGTTTTGCATATCTGTCATAATTCTCCTTGGTGGTCTTTTCCAGGCATAACAATCCTACTCTATTTGCTTTCTCCTTACAACACAGCTGTCCCATAATTGCCCTACTTGGGTTGTCCAGTTCCAGCGAAGACTTCCAAGGACTCCAGAGGGCACCTTGATAGATTACCAAAGAGAGAGCAAAGAAAACAGTGACACCTTCTGTAAAGCCATGCAAAGGAACAAACATCCTTGACTCCCTCTGCTGTCACCACCCCAAGTCCTTCAAAGTGTCAAGTTAAAATCAGAGAAGGAGCAGGGCAGCATGCCTCTCACCTAGAAAAGCTGAGAACACACTAGCAACATAGGTGCTAGCTTCCTCTCCCAAATCCCTCTGGTTAACAGGAAGGAAATAATTTGTATCAAGTAAAGATGGTAAAGTTAATATGCAATAGGTATAACAGGATTCAGTGAGCAAGGGAAGACCCAACCTGCCTAACACTGGATATCTGTAGTTTGAGTATATTATGTTAGAGCACTTGCATTCATGTTTGGATACAACTGTTTTGTATAGCCTTAGAATAAATACCAAATTTTCCCTTATACTTGAAAGTAGATTTGTGTTTATTACTTTAAAAGATTTAAAGTCATTATGAATATTTCTAATATCCTTTGCTACTTCTTGAACATACGCTTCCTCAAAACCAGCCAATTTTTTAAAGTTATATATAGTCGAAGATGAATGCAGAATGAGTTAGAAAACTCATTTTCCTAGAAGAAGACTAAAGAAGAGTTCATCTGTTCATATTAAAACATAACATAACAGGACTCAGTAGTGGAGGAGAAAAATCATGGGGGGAGATACCCATGCATGCATCAAGCTTCACTTTAATAGGTAAAGAAAATAGGTATCAGGCTGGAGCAGCATTAAATAGACTTCATAAGGAAAACTTAAGTATAAAAGAATTTTAATATTCTGTCTTAGTTTGAAAGACAGGTGTCTGCTGAGGAAGNTCTCTCCCAGGTTTTTTGTAACACAATTTTTTCTTCCAAAAAAACTAAACTAAACCTGAAAGACCAGTTTACATACCTGCTGTAGCTGCAAGGGACAAAAAAATTTATGACATGATTTGTACATTGTCATGTTAATCACTTCTGCACTTCTTTTCAGCAATCAGTCAAGGCTACTAACATTTACCTGAGAAATAACCCTTGTTTTCAACAAGAAAAATTACTACCTTGTGCTCATTTTTCTTATTAAGCATCATTTTACAAATTAAGGCTTTGATTCTACGAGTATGCACATTTTTGACAAGTTCGTGTATTTCCCTGGAAGCCAGTGAGGCTCTCAGCACCTCACCACAAAGCACAGAGCACTTCATGCTTTGCAAAAGCTTTACTAAGAATTTAGGAACCAAATACTAAAATCTACTTCAGTTAATAATATGAATCCAACTGAGAAATACCTGGTAACTTGCTTATTAAAAGTTACTTAAAACACTGACCCCCTTCTAGGTTAGACCAGTAGGTTTTTGAAATGTGTTTTTGTGATCAAATTCAAGAGATTTCTCAGTCTGTCTGAAAAGGGAGAAAAATAACAGACACAGCAGAAGAATAGAGAGGGATAAGAGAAAACAGGGAATAATGAATTTGAGGACTCTAATATTTAGGCCCTGCCCATATCTTCCTAAGTAATAAAAAACAAAACAGTAATCAATACTCATTTTCAAATCAATCCAGAGTAAACAATAGGTTTATAGCTCACATTAATTCTAGAGAGAGCTTTATGATGTTTTAGTGGCACAACACATTAATTAGAAATGTCAAAATGCACCTCAGTATTGGTGCTTTGTTTTGCATTTGTCTCGGTTGTTAACTTAGGCCATTAAGACAAAAAAATCCAAGAACAAACAAACAGCAAAGAAAAAAAATCTGCTTTAATGATCACAATTCACTAGCCCATAGCTGATTTTTCATGATGTGTTTTGGGATTAATTTTTTAGTATTTTACACACTAATTAACTAGTTTGGGAGAAAACCTTCTCCAGGGGACCATTAATTAATTACGGACATATTGTTTATTAATGCATATTTTTCTTTTCCAAAACTGTGCAGCAAGAGTGAACATCATTTACTCCCTTCTCTTAAAAACTTGAATTAATAATAAATCTGTTTTACTGCACACTTAGTTATGGCCCAGTTTTAAAGCATCCTGCACCTTGATCAAGCAAGAGCCTAAGGGTGCCATTTTCTAGCATTATGAGCAAAATCTTTCGAACTATTCTACTGAAGGAGTTTGGTGGCCAGGACAGGGCTTCACGAACGAGTTTGCAAGATGCTTATCATCCTGCTATTACGAAATGGCAGCAATTCCATACAAATGCAAGCTAATCTAAGGCACCTTTAAGTCCACCTCTTAAAGGGTAAACTGGAAAAAAAAAAGGAGTAAAATAGTAAAATATGTGATCATGTGCCAGTCTCAGGCAGAAAAACGAAATAAAGGTATGCCACTCTTTCAAAAATAGAGGTCATTCAGCTGTGCTTTGTTGATGTTGACAACAGCTTTATGCATCAGCAAAGAACTTAGAGGTACAACACAGCCTTTTCAAATTAACAATACAGCCCTATTATCACCAACTCACCAACCCTTTCCTAGAAATCAAGCATTAGACCCCAAAGTGTTAAAGCCAAAACTACAACCAGGAGTCCTGTTGACAGCTGGTATGATGAAATGAGTAATTCTGGCTAGACTCTGGTTCCCCAGCTTTTTTTTCCACAGGATATTTCTTAATGCTAATGCCAATTCCAGAACTGGAAACATTTCAGGAACAAGCCCATAAGCAGAGCAATTCACCATAAGAAGCACTTAAAGGCCACACTTCAGATCAAGAATCGAGAGGGTTCAACCAGACTGCATTTGGTTCCACAACACTCCATATCAAGCGAGAAACATACCTAAGGAATCGAAGGAATAAGTAACTGTGAAAACCAAGGAAAAAAATTGCACACAGCAGTAGTAAGCGTGATGGGATACTCCCCCTTTCCCTAGGTTTATGGAGGAAGAACTACATGTTAAAAAAAGTATTTCCCCTCCCACCCTACTGCCTAAACCCACTACTAACCAGAAAAAAGTGCCCCACTTTACTCTAATGCTGTCCCTCTCCAGCTTTCCTAGTGTGCTTTTACAAAGAGAATGCTCAAGACATGGTGCAGAATTCCCTTTATTTGACAAAGCTTATTTTTGGCTCTGACACTTTTCGCAGCAAATGTTTCCTCTTTCCAGAACAATCAATCTGGAGCCCCAAAATGACTGCACATCTGCTACAAAGGAATAATTCCAGACAAGAGATGTTTATTTCTGTTGGAAGCATGTGGTTCTTTTAAAGGTTCATAAATGCAGGTGATTTCCATGTATCGGTTACTCCCTCAGAGCCTCTTGCTTTTGAAAGTAACCTCATGGAAGAGCAGAGAGAAGAGAAGCTTAAGCACACATATTATGCGTATTAATAAACACAATCAGCCCAAGAGCCCCCTTTTTTGTAATTCCTCATGGAAACAGTTAATAAGAGGCAAAGCTACAGATTCCTGTAAGAGGAAAAAATTCAAACCGCAGCAATAAGCTCTGTGTTGCTTGCTCTGGAGTACCAAGTGTTGGGATTTGGGGAGGGAAAGAAACAGGACATTTCCAGAGGTGTCTTTGGCAGGCAAGCAGTGGATAGGAATGAGTTTCTAAAGGTAAACATTTAATTAACAGATATTTCTAGAGAATCTCCCCATTTAGACTTCTTCTAAGCTTTTATAAACAAGTGGTTTGAAACAGTATCTCTTAGAGTCTTTATAGCACTTGGATCTCAATTATTTGCAAAGTACCATATGGAATCACATATGAAGCAAATCACTTCTCCTTACAGAAACAATTAGAATATTACAGGGGATCACATGTGACAAAGCCAACAATATATCAATTGCATGTGACACAAGCAAAGTAAAAAGCTTCCAAAAAATGCAGAAAGAAAGCAGCCTGTAAAAAAGTTCATGAGTTACAGAATGGTGGAGGTTGGAAGGCCCCTCTGCAGGTCATCTGGTCCAACCCATCTGCTCAAGCAGGGCCACCTAAATCACGGTGCCCAGGATGGGCAGGTTGTCCAGATGGCTTCTCCACAGACGGTGGCTCCACCACCTTAATGGGAAACTTCTCTTTCTGCTTGGTCACTCTCACAGTAAAAATGTGTTTCCTGATGTTCAGAGGTTTTCAGTTCCCTGTCTCAGTTTATGCCCACTGCCTCTGGTCCTGTCACAGGGCACCACTGAGAAGAGCCTGACTTTGTCTTCCCACTTCCTCTCATCTGGCATTGCTGAGATCCCCCACTGCACCTTCTCTTCTCCAGGCTGAACAGTCCCAAGTCTCTGTCATTCCTCACAGGAGAGATGCTCCAGTCCCTTAATCACTTCAGTGGCTCTTCTTCGTGTCTCTCTTGTACTGAGGAAGCCAGAACTGAACTCTACTGCAGGTGTGGCCTCATCAGTGCTGAGTGGAAGGCAGGGATCACCTCCCCTTCACCTGTGGGCAACACTCCTCCCAGTGCACTCCAGGATACCAGCAGCCAACTTTGCAGCAAGGACACATTGCAGGCTCACATTCAACTTCATGTCCACCAGGACCCCCAGGTTCTTTTCCACAATGCTGGGCAGTTCCCAACATAATATGTTGAAATAAACAGGGTGGTCTAAACTTGAAGACTGAGTCTCTTTTTTTACTCCAGGCAAAATTCTGTCATCCAAGTACCCAGTTAAAGGCCATGGTGGGTGACACAGGGTTTATTCTGGATGCTGTTGTCTCTCAGAGTGGTTCATACCATTAGTGACACACCATGAGTGCAAGTTATGTGGTCCTGAAGCAAAATGGTGAGGTTGTGAATGATGACAGTTTAGTCTAACTTCTTCCTGATTAAGTATCTATTAGAAATCTTGAAGAAGGCTAAGAAGCAAACTCAGATCATAATTAATATATTTCAACTGAATATCTCCTAGTCCCTCCATGTTCTTCGGCACAAGGAAAAAGAATTACATTTTCCATTTTTTATCTTCCTCCCCAAGAGGCCTTCTCTCTATTTTTTTTCTCAAGCAATAGAAACTGAACAAGGAAGATAGCCATGGCCTTCTTCCAATCTTAACAATAAAACAAACCCAGTTCACATAGGCTTCTAAGATAAGGATCCGCTCATAGTACAACATCCAAAGTCTTGCACCACCACTGAACCCCAGCAGCCTCTTGAAATCACCTCCTCAGCAGTGAGTATTAAATACACTCATGAGCTCTGCTGGGTCCCAGGGGCATAGGTTCACACTGGTGTCCTCTCTGAAGCTTAACTGGCAATACCAAAATGAAACATCACTTGGACTGTAGAAGTCTACATCATTTCTGTCCCACCTGTGGATGAATGAAATAATTACTGCTGAGAATAAACCTACCAGAGCATCTCAGGTAGAACACTGTCAAAATTAATGCATAAGACAGAACTTTAAGAAAAAGAGTCCTGTGTTCCATGACAGTATTTGTCCAAAGATAATAGAATTTCTTTTCATAATTTTATTTTTTACTTTTGAAGAAACATTTTATCAAACATTTATACCTTTTTTGTTGTTGAATATCATCACAAATCTCATTGTTTGAGCCCATTGTCTATATGCCCACACAGAATGCATGACTAAGCATTGTCCCCACATCACTGAAAAAAACCTGTTCTTAAGATATAAAAGAATATATATGTAGTCTAACTCTAGTTACTGCAAACTTACTTTCAAAGATAAAAATATCATTTTCTTACTGATTTGAACAGAAAAAGTCCTGAAGTGCTACAGCATGCCTTTTTGAAGGGCAAGCAAATTATGCATTTCCCTTCATCTTCTCTGAGCTTCTGTCATGCTTTGATGATGGCCAGACAAATCACATTTAACTGAGCCATACCAGAGTAATAACTAACTAAATAATAGGAGGGGGAAAAAAAAAAACAGAAAAAAAAAACAAAAAAAAAACAAAAAAAAAACCACAACCCCAACCACATAAGTATTTCTCCAGATGCTGTCCTCTAGTTTCTGGAATTCTGTGCATCTCCAAGGTCCTCATGAGATGCCTCCAACAAACATCCTGTTTGTATCTGGTTCCCCTCTGTGCATGAAGAGCTAAAACAAATCATCACTGCTTTTTTCTTTCTTTTTTTAAACAAAAAACTTTTTTCCCTCCAAACCAAGCAAACCTGCAGTCATGAGAGACTTCCCACATCTAAACAAGCCAGGACGTGGTAAGATTGATAATGAATTTGACAAATGGAACTGGCATCATTCTTCGCATGGGTAAGTTAAAAAATCTTTTTCTGAGCAAGCATACATTGCTATTTTAACCGTAAAACTGCATCAGTAATTGGCATCGACAAAGGAGAGCAGGTTGGAGATCATTTAATAAATGTCTGTTTAGAGGGCCAATAAATAAATGAAAGCCACCAACCCACACTTTACACGGCTTCTGCCAGTGTCTGCCAGCGCCAGCAGCCTCCCGCAGCCCGCAGGTGCTCCCTCCTCTCCCTGCCCACTCCAGCCAGGACAGGGGCTCCCACCCTGGCTCTGCTCACCTGCAGCTGACCCAACAACTGGCAAGGATGCAAGTAGCATCCTTGTCACCACAGACACAGTAACAACACCAGCTTAAGAACAGGACAAATAGCATAAAGGCACACAGTGAATGTATATAATTACACCAAGACTAAACTATAAGTGAAAACAGGCACAAACAGGAAAGAAAAAGAGGAAATCAAAGAAGCACATCTGTGCCTAAGAGCTAACCAACAGCTACGGGCACTGTATTTGAACTATGATGTAGCTTTTGTCACCATACTGGTTAAAAGGAAATAATTAAAATGAAACCAGAAATTGTTATAAAAAGAGGATAACTAATTACAAAAGATAAAGAAAAGAATGGACATATCAGTCCCATGGGGGGAAGGGACAGATGTGTGCATAGGTAGTTTTCAAAGAGAAAGAAAAGAAACCCTAAACAAAAAAACTTAATAAAAGAACTTGCAAGAAAAAGTAACAAGTGAAGAACTTGTTTCTCTGTCAGAAAGCAACAATAATTGTTAATGGAGAGAAAAAAATAATTAATCATTAAGCTCTCTACGAATTTCAACACGTTCTTCTAACAATACAGAAAGGAAAAATACTTAATCTGAGACAGTATTTAAGAAAAGTAACACAAGCTGAAATATGCATCCTCTGCACTTCTTCTTACAACACACTTGGGATAACAAAAAGTCTTCCAGATCTCAAAGCTGAAGGGCTTATCTGACCTAACTAATCACAGCAAGTGATGTCGGACAAATTCCTTCAGTGTTGAATTTTCAAGACAGATGACAGAAAACAAGTCCAAGAACATCATGAAGCCAGCCTCAGGTACAGTTTCAGGATAACCTGCCTGAGTCTCAATGTGCATCTCAGTGAAGAAAAAGGATGGTAAAGATCCATTAAAACAAAATGGTGCTGAATGTGATCGTGTACAATAATAATCCACTGGCAACAAGAAGTTTACCCTCCCTAAAAGAAATAGGAAGAGTCCTCAAACGCATATGTATGGAAGAACATCTTTTTGTATACATGAGCTATCAAAGAAGTTCATGTACAAAGAAAAGTCCTGCTGAGTACATGGCAATAAGAAAAATATTGTAAGACACTGGATTTTGTGGTTTGGCACATCAGTGAATATCTTCTAAAGCTAGTAATGTTTTTATTTCAGCACTGAAAAAGGTGAACACCTGGATTCTACTTAATTCAAGAAACTTAATTCAAGTGAAATAACAACCTCAAAGGGCTCCAAACACAATCAGTTCCAGCAGTTACTTAGAATTGGTTATAATGCACTATGTGCTCTCTCAGAGGCCCTTCTTCTATCATTTATCATTTTCAGCAGCATTCACACTTATTTCTAGTTATTAAATTACTGCCAATATTTCATATTTAAAGAACCTGTAATATTCAAGTTTGAATTTTTAAACTTGATAAGGAGAATTTCCATACCTGAAATGAACATAAGAAGTACTAGCAGGACCCTGACTCAGCTGGCTTAGAAGCAGAAAAGTTTGCTGGAAGCGGAAAAGGTAAACTCCAGAATATACAGAAAAAGAGGTGTAAGGCAATAACCATTTCTTTAAGCCTTAATATCATCAAAATGACATTGTTCTGTATACATTAAATCCATTTTGTTTGAATAAGCTAGTCAGAGCCTGTAACCCTCTTTTTCATATCCGTTCCAAATAATCAACAGAAGTCAATTGACTCAGAACTTTGATTACTGTGGATGGGATCCTGCAAATATATTGTCAGCAATACTGTGACACACAGCAGATGAGGCAGCATACATACATGCGGAATTTCTCAGGAAAGCTAAAATGTAGACAGATAATTTTCATTTAGATCCTTTCCATGAGAAGAAGATTTAGATATAGTCATCTGTCTGTTTGTAGTGTGGCTTGGAAGAAAGAAAAAAAGAACAAAAGCAATAATGTCTAACTACAAAGCAGATGGAAGGGACAGACCTATCAAGGAAGTGACACAATTATTTCTTGCCTCCCAATCAGGAGATTGCCCACAAGGCCAAGAACAAGAAGCTGTGGATCCCCTATATAACATTTATAACTTTCTTACTCTGTTTAATCTATCAATAAATTTCTATATCCTGTATGTCCAAAGAAAATAAACACCAGGATTTACATGTAAGCATACTTCATCAAAATAATAATGGCTTACATTTGGACTCCATGTTTCTGGAATGCATACACTCTCTCATCTCATGAGCAGAAACATCCCAAAATACATATGCACAAGTAAGAGAACTAGGCCTGGAAATTAATCTTCATTTCACAGTGTTTCTCTGATAGCTAAAACACTTGCCTGCAGATCACAACAGAGCTATATATGTCAGCATTTTGGCCAAATCCTCAGAAGTCCCCGCTGCAGACATGGATTCAGACCAAGTTCTGCTCCTTTGCTCCATTCATTTTCAAAGAAAAGTTAAGCAAAGGACACAGGCATATTAACTAGTAACATGAACCCTTCTTCCCCCCAGTTTCTATAGAAGAAAAGGCAGAGAAGGGGGAGAGTAAGCAGGTTCACGCTTGACTTAACAACTTTTCTTATGTCATGAAAATACTATACAGACTTTCTAAAAGCTAAAAGGATGCACTCTCACCAAACATGCCAGGCAGAAGAACACACAACTGAACATATCGATGGTTGGGGCAAAAATTCAAACCACTGCCACTCAACAGATTTAAGGGATGCGCCAAGATTAAAGCTCTTTCTCAGCTACAAAAGAGGGTTCTCAGACTTTCATCTCCTAAAGGCCAGGTCTATCCCCCAACATTAAGAACAATTCCTGTACTGAACGGGTAGAGTCACTGCCAAGTAAATCTCAAAACCTTCCACATGGTCTCACGGTCAAAGCCTTGAAAGTGACAAAACAAAGCAGCTATTTCATAGTCAGTTTTTCTTGGCGGCTTTCCTGCCACCTCTCAGTTACTTACCAGCTTGCACTGTGGTCACCTAGACCTGGTTCTGAAGTGTCTCACGTCTTCCAGGACCTGATTTCTTTCCATGTGCAACGCAGCACAGAGAAGTGACAGGAATCCCTGATCACCACATAAACATTAGTAATTCTCAGAGAAATTATGCAAGGCTGCCCAAGAGTTGGACTTTCTTAAGGCACCAGAAGTTTCACAAACCAGCATTTTTACAGAACAATGCCACAGCTGTCCCACAGAAGGCACATCTGTCCCACAGCTGATGCAATAAGAAGCTTTAGCAGAATGGCAGTATTTGCTCTCTTTCATTCATGCCCTTCATTCTCAGACTCACCTGAAACACAATTGCTAATAATATTATCAATCTAGAGGAAACAATTATTCCTCTAAACAATTAAACAATCAAATAATTAAGCAGATGAGAACAACTTTATAAGACCTGGAATGCTGCTACAAATGCACACACACTAGCACCACACGCCAGTCCGAAGAATTAGCAACACAATTCAGATTCATGTTTTGTTGGAATGGCCTCAAAGAGACACAGCAGCAGAGACCAGTAAATCTGTTGGGCAAGCTGATGTCTAAGCCATCCACTGCTAGGGAACCACTGGACCAACACCCGACCCTCAGCAGTGTAAGAGAACAGTACTGGGGAAAAGAGGAAATAGAACTGGGAGGAGTAGGAATCCAAACCATCTCCTGAGAAATCTCTGTAAGGTACAGGCTCATGAGACACCATCATCCCCACCCATCTTCCCTCCCAAAGGTGGAAGCCTAGAAAGATCTCTATCAGACCCTCTAACCTAAGAGGGTGGTCCTCCTGCAGGAGACATCAGATTACATTACTGAGCCCTCACCTCCCTCTTTTTACCAAAAAAGTATTTGCCTGTGTCATGCGTCAAGTAACAGTTCAAAAGCATCAACTTCCAATATAGGGTTGTTATCTTCTGCCTGGAATTACGTTTCCTCTCATTTGCTTAGTCACAATACATCTGAACAGACACTTTTTTCCAGACACTTTGTACACATTTGGCAAAGTAACCTAACCACCAGATGAACCTTCTTCTGACCCAGTTCCCTGGCATTATTTAGAAAATGCTTTGACACCTGTATTCTGGGGTTTTTTTTCCAAATTCAGTTTTAAGGGGTTTTCTCTTTCTGTCATACATGCACTTTTCTCTCAAGCTACTTACTATAAATAAAAGTGTAAAAAAATGCATAAAAGTTATGTAGTGTATTATGCACCTCCTGCATTATGGCATTCAAATGCCTCTTGTTCATGCTTTACAAAGCTTTATTTTTTTCCAACTACACCCTTTCCTTTAACTGTTCAAAGTCAAGATAATCTCTGTGTAAAAGTTCTGGTTCTGAGATGGGCGTTCTTTAAACCAAGACATTTTTCATGCCAACATCCCACAGGGGGAGGTAGCCTTTTTATTTAGGGTGAGAGAGACTGTGAAAGCAAGCATATTACAGAATCAAAAAGTAACTTGGCAGAACTTCCTCCCCTTTCACACACTTCCACTTCAAACACACAGAAGTTGTTCCATGAGTGAAATAAATGAAATTTGGTTCCTCAGAGCAGTTCCTCAGAGCTGGAGACTCTAAACATAGTAAGGAGTAGATGAGTATTAAGGATTTTTGCTGAAGTCAGAGTATTCATAACACCTCCAACCACATTCTCATATACTTACAAGAACTTGCATTTCAGCTTTTCCACCAGAGCAGATTTTTATCTCTACCTCTCAGCCAGCTCACATGCTTTTCCACCAAGCATCTAGGCATCTAGGGTCAGCCAGCTTCAAAGTTACTGGGTGAAGTCAGACAGCATTACACATGCAGCAGGCACAATCACAGTATCCTAATTTACTAAGAAAGATGGCCTTAAAAAAAAGGTGCTCTTGATAGCAGGAAAAATTAACACTAAAATACAGCAAAGCAATAGCAATAAAACTCATTATAAGAAGAAATAATCAAAGCAATTCATGTTTATTTTGAGTCTGAAGATTATTTTCTTTTGATTTCATTGTGACATTCGTATTAATTTATTGAGTGTGCACACGTATGACTGAAGGTCTTAAAACATGATTTAAGTGCTCAGAGAAACCAACAACAGAAGGACAAAAACCAACAGCTTGCAACTGCTGACAATAATTTAGAAATAAATCATAATAGCAAGCAGCTAACCAAAGGAACAGGTTACCACCAGCCCTGAGATGAGTTTAGTGACAACACCAANGGGGCGGGGGGGTTGCAGTTTGCCATTTTCAGGGAATAGATAAGGTACATCTCAAGACACAATGAGAAGGTGCCTTACTCGCTCAAACAACTTTGAAAACAGACAAGAACAGCCCTTCTCCCATGATACTTCATGACAGACGAAACCACTCCACAAACCACTGAAAACACTGAGAACCTTCCCACTGATTTCAGCACATACCGACACAGGCCTGTGTTTCAGTTCCCACAATGTGACCAGTGTGACAAAAAGGAACAAGGTAAAGGTTAAAAAAGAAGAAAGCAAAACCACACGATTACTGCTTTGAATGAAAGACTATAGAAGAAGTGGTCTGTATCCACTCCTTTATTCACATGAGTCTCTGGAAGATGTCACAACATCTTAGGAAGGTAAGCAGGCTACCACTAAATCCGTTAAATGAATTAATTCAGTGTTCTCATGGACCAAAGCAAAGGTCAGCATCATTTATAGAAAAGGGGATTTTTCTGTCAAAATTTAACCAAAACAGTATAAGAGCAGGAATAAAAAAGTGAGGAATCTTACAGTACTCCTTCACACTACTGTTGTGCTCTGACCTTACCAGTAGGACTAAATACACCAGTAAGATCCCTGAAACAATTTTACAAAAGAAGTATTTTCTGACACGCAAATCATTCACAGGATTCACTGCTCATGATTCTTTCCATCCTAATTTACTGGAGAGATTAGTTTCATAACCCACATAAAGCAATTATGTGGTACACTCGCCTGTCATGTCTGACATCTTAATTTTTAGTAGTTTCTCTTCAAAAGACAGACAACTTCCTGCAGTGTCATACATTTTTCAGCTACTGCAAGCAACTAAAGCAGGTAGGATTAAGAGCCACTGAACTGCTCAATTTATTCCCCTCAGTGTCTGAGAGACAAACAAGGAAGCACCTCATGTGGCACCTACAATGCATAGAATACGGTGACAACCTACTAGGCTGCAAATGCAGACCTCGCAGCTTTAGAAGGGTCATCTTCCTCTTCATGCCACTTTCTCTCCTCCATCAGAGATTTCAGGTCCCTGCTGGCCAACTTCTGCTCCTGGTGTTCCAGTCATAATTTGAAAGGCTAAAACATAAGTCCTCCTTCTCTGCCTGTCAAGAGCATAAAGACCCTCTGCAAGTTCATTGCTATTTGTTCAAGCACTGCTTCACAGGTCAACCTCCCTCCAGCAAAGGAGAAACACAGGTTGAGAAGAGATACACAGCATCTGCCAGCAACTTAAAAGAGTATCTTTGCACCAACCACACAAGGAGAATGTGCAGCTTGTTAAATGAAATTTCTATTTCAGTAGCTGACTATTTCATTTTTCGTAGTACGAGACCCAAAGCTGATAGCTTTGGACAGCTTGGAAAACTACTTCCTCTCTCTTCTTCTTATCTGATACACCCATTTGAAATTCCCACTTATTGTCACCTTAACTTTCNCATTGTGACATTCGTATTAATTTATTGAGTGTGCACACGTATGACTGAAGGTCTTAAAACATGATTTAAGTGCTCAGAGAAACCAACAACAGAAGGACAAAAACCAACAGCTTGCAACTGCTGACAATAATTTAGAAATAAATCATAATAGCAAGCAGCTAACCAAAGGAACAGGTTACCACCAGCCCTGAGATGAGTTTAGTGACAACACCAACACTGTCTGTTATTCTAACAAATATGCTACAATTAAGCCACTTGTTATTGGCCTTGACCACACTGTAATGAAAAAGAAAATGGTTCCACCATTATAAGGCAGAGTGGACTTGTTACACCAATGGTCCAAATACATCAAAGCAATCCTGCATAGCTGGAAATTATTAATCTAAACTTTGACAAACTACTCAAGCACAAATACGAGGTTCACTCAAAGGACACTTATTTGTTTTTAGAGTGCTCTTTTCATGTAGTACTGCTCCTCAGAGGTGTTCATTTTCTATCATGATATCCAACGCAGATAATCAGTGCTTTGCCTAAAACAACAAAAGAGATGCTAACTGTGCCAGAACCTACACTCAGAGAGTGAAACTGAGTTTGCTTTGAAAAAGAGGGC
>VYZQ01037192.1:62374-82263 GCA_013400655.1 Mystacornis crossleyi
CGGGGGCGTGAGGGGGGCAGGCGGGGAGCGCTGGGGCTGGGCCGAGGGATGCGCGCTGTCTGCGGCGCGTCCCGGGCGCAGGGAGCGATGCGGCGATTCCCGTCGGGAGCGCTCGGGGCGCGGGCAGCGCGGAAGGCGCTGGCGGTGGCGTCCGGAGGGGCAGCGGAGACACCGTGTCCGCCCGGGACTGCTGCGTCGCGGTCCCTGGGGACGCGCTGCGGTACCCCCGGGCCGGCGGGGCCGGGGCTGACCGAGGGTTTGGGGGGAAGGAGGCACCCCCGGGGCGGGCGGGGAGTCGGGGACGGTGCCCCCGCTGCTGCCGTGGGGCGATGGGGCGGGTGGGGAAGGGGCACCTCGCTCGCCGACAGCACCCGGCCCGTCAAGTTGAAACTTGGGGTCCTCTCCACGTGCATCTCCAGGCACAGCCAGATAATGTGCCTTCAAGTGCCTTAGCCTGCAGTTTAATGAGTGTTGGGAGCTTTTGATCTTGTTCACTCAATTGAACCAACATTATTGAAAAATAAATCAGTTTAACCCATCAAAATGGATGGTCATGTCTAGTCTAAAGTAGGTACTTTCAATAACAATATGTTAGGTAAGATTTTAAAGCCCGGGTTTTTGTGGTTCAAACTGTATTTTCATGCATGTTATCTGGTTAAAATGAACTTGGGTTTTAATGAGGCTAGCTAACGCAATTTACTGGGATTAGACGGTGTTTAAGCTCAGTTTTAGAAGCACAATTGTCTAGACAAGTGTTTAGGTGAGTTGGATTCAAGCCATCTGCAACTCAGTGCTCTGGGATTGGGATTGAACCTTTCTATTACAATGCAGCAGGGATGCATAGTATGCAGCATCTAGAGGTGGAAATCTATTGCAATTATCTGTTTTAATCTGCTATATGTAGACTATGCATGTATCTCTTGTGGCATACAAGATAAAGGGAACTTGTCCTGGCATATAGCAGTACAGTAACACCGGTAAAATGTTTTATGCATAACCCCTGAATGTACAGACAGTTTGATAAAAGGGTTTTCCGAAGTGTGAATCCTCTTGACCCTGCTAGCGTCTTTGAAACAGGAGCTGAAATGGCATTTTCAGTGTTGGCTATGTCATGTTATGGAAGGAATTTGAGAAAGGGTGGAAACTGGAATATTGCAGGGAGCAGTGCAGGGAAAAGTAGGGAAAAATAAAGATTAAGAAGAAACAGACAAGGGCGCTAGAAGGAAAAAGGGAGGGAGGACACAAGTACTTAAGGATGTTTAACTCAATCACTTCAAAAACATTACATGCAAGTCCTTAATAATAGCTGATGGTTTGATGTTTGTCTGAATCTGACATTACTACTCTGTTCTGAGTGGAGAGAAAAATGCCATCATCATAAATAAAATATTCTGGTCCAGGAGCTGAAACTGAGTTTAGCATTTGAGGCTTTGCATTTTCTGTGTGCACCATTCACTCCAGGTAGCTCTGCTGTATGGCTGAGACATGTACCAACACTGGTATAATTCAGTCTGTGACTTGCTTTCAGCAATTAGGGGTATCATTTCTGAGAGCTTCTCAGGAACCTGTAATTAACCATGCTTAATTGATAGATGCTGTTTTACCTAGTGAATTCGCCTAGATCCTAGAACCTAGTGAATTTGAAACAATATTCCCTTTTTTTCTTCCCTATTTCTAAGTAAACTATCACTTTATCGCTTGTGAAGGACAAGTCTCTGCCAGGCTACTGCAGTGGGTTCAGCTTTCTTTCACAGAAAAACAAGCAACCCAAAATTTCTGAGAAGCATCTGGCTTTGCAGCTGCTTGGGAATGATCTGCAAGCATATGTCAGGGTCTTTTAAATCAATGGAAATTTTGGCTAAATTAGGCACCGGTGTAGTGCCAAGTGAGAGAAACCCAGGTCTTGTCTTCTGAAAATTGTACAACCTCAGGATGCAGAGATGTTACACAGACTGTCTCCACCAGAGGAAGGACAGGCTTCCAGCTGTGCACAGATTATCCAACTGCACCCTGCAATTTGTGTCATTCTTCCCACCGTGATCTTTATTTGGCAGAAATATTTCTGTGAAAGTCCTTCTTTGTTCTCTCCCCAACCCAAACCTCTTCTGTATCCAAGGGCAGTAGTATTGAAAATTCTTTGAATTCAGGAATGTGGAATCACTTTGGTAGCTGTGATCAAGCTCGTAAGCTGGTGGTTCTTATTTCTCATCTCTGTATTTCCACCACCTATCTCAGGAAACCAGTAAAGCAGAAACAGGCAATTAGCAAACCACAGAGATAGCAGCTACTCTGATGATGACGTTTTACTTCCTTGTAGGGACAGGATTTCAGCTCTGTTTAAAGTCTTGCCATTTGTGGCATAAAAAAATTAACATGAAAACCATGTGAAATGATATTGTTGTTTGCTGCCTTCTTTCACAAGCCTTTACCAAGTTAAAGCATGTTTGCATTTAATGGGGGCATCTGTTTTATAAAAAGCCAGGCACATTATTTACAGCACCTTTTCTTACATCAACTCTCCAAAGAAACACCCTAAACAAAAACTGCTTGCAGTTACTTTATGACCCAAGCATCTCCTTGCCTGGCTTTGGTAAGAATTCACTACAAATCCTGGCCTCTGCTGCTGACACTGAGTCATGCTGAATCACTCTGCAAATATAAGTGTTATCAAGTGCAGGAAAAATAGTTGCCAGATATCACTTGCAAGTTGGACAAGAGGCAACATTTCCCTCAGTGTATCATGCAAGCCAGGAGCCTCATCATTTCAGTGTTTCACACTGAGGTGTGGGTTATTTCCGAAGAAGGGGAGAGAGCGGAGCTGGCAGTTTGTTCATTATTGTGTTAAAGAACATATTGTTTGGAGCTCCAAGCAGCGTGGTCATGGGCCTGGAGCACAGGGTGTGCCAGCAGTCTCCTTGCCGCAGATGGAGCAGCCACGGCTGCGCTATTCATTACTTGCAGGGTAAAATGAAACGACAGAAAGATAAATCCGTGATGTGTGGTGCAGATGGTGGCTCAGGGTATAACGCAGATCTGCTCACTCTTCAGGTCTCAGGGCACTTGCTGTTGATTTTATGGGGTAATTTTATGTGGTCGGAGCTCTCTCTAAACCCCACTGTTAGTCGTGTGTCCCCCCACCCCACCCCCAGCCCTGTAACACTTCTCCTTAGGGGCTCTTGAAAGGCAGTGTACTTAAGTTACATTCCTGGGCCAAGTGTTTGAATTTCAGAAACCTTAGGAGCACATAAACAAGCGGTGTGTGTTTGTGGAAGAGGTAGTTAATGGCGCTGATTTGGAGAGTTACGTGGGCAGAGTAAGACCTTGCATGAAGTGGTCTGCTGGAGGAAAGCAGTAAAGCTCTCTAGGGAGATGAAATAGTCAGTGTAACTTCTCTGGGGACAGCACTGTCTTGTCAGGCCTTCTGCTGCCAGTATAAAGTAGATTTTCATAAATCTCCCTGGCTGGAGACATTCTCCATTAGGCCAGTCTGCTCACCTTGAAAAGATCTCTCTGCTGCAGCATCTGGGACCTGAGTGCTTGGAGCTGTGTTGCTTGTTAACACACAGCAGTCCTTTCGTGACCCTCCGGTGATGAAGATGGATGTAAAGTCACATAACACACCCCTCTCCTCTCCCCCCCTCCCCCCTCCCCCAATCTCACTTTCACTTGTCCTCTAATAATACTCAATCCAAGATGACTATTATCTGAAGAGAAAGCCAGGCTCTGCTAACACAAATGGCACCGTATCCTTAGGGACATGACCTTTAAGCTCTGCTAGCAAAATGTATTAGTGACAAAAATTAAACTTGGGCAGTAGCAGAACAGTACCTGTGTAATCTGCATCCACATCATAACTTGTTCCTGCAAAAAGTTCTCAGAGCTGATGTATTTTATGTTGCCTTATTGGTGATTGTCATTAAATCCCAGTTTTTAACAATTCATGGAAATTTTCCCCTTGTTGATATTCCATGCATCCCTGCTGATGAATGGAGGGCAAACAGGCCCGGGTATTGCCTCTCCAGTCTGGCTGCTGTTGCCAAAGCCTGCTCTGTGGGGTAAGAAGGGATGCGTTAAGGTTCACACACATGGTTCCAAAGGCACAACAGGAAGAAAGTTTTTCCTCTGCCTTGTATCTGACTGCTGGTTAGAGGTGACCTGCTGAGCCACCTGTGGTTTTACACCTCTGGTACCCTCACGTGGTCACTTTATTTCATGTATTAACATACGGGGTCACTTGTTTCCTGTTTCATTCTTACTTTACACCATCACATCAGGGGTGAAATGGCTGCAAGGGAAACACAACATTTAACCTTGATGCTTGTAGTTCCTGTCCGTGTTATGCAGCTTCCTTGTAGTGTTTGTGAGTAGTTAATATCTAGGAGGGTATGGATTCTTTTTGGTTTGGCCATGACAAAAAGTTGTGGGTTAACCCCCGTAGGCAGCTGAGCACTGCACATCTGCTTACTCACATCCACAGAACAGAAAAGTAAGAGCAAACACGAGAAAACTCATGGGTTGATAATTTTATAAGCAAAGAAGTGGAATGACAAAGAAAACAAAAGATAAATGATGCAAAGGCAATCACTTGCCAGACAGAGAGATGCCCAGCCTGTTCCTGAGGCAAAAGACAACTGGCCTACCTAAACTCCCCTCCTCTCCACTGCACTGCTAAACGTATTGTTGTATGGCATGGAATATGGCTTTGGACAGTTTGGGTTGTATCTGCTTCCCTGTATCTGTATCCCTCCCCACCTCTTGCGCACCCCTGATCTGTTCGCTGGTATCAGGGCAGCAGGAGAAACAGAGGCAGCCTTGATGCTGTACAAACACTGCCAGCAATAGCAAAAAGAGTCCATACAGCAGCATTGTTTTGGTCACAAACCCAAAACACAGCATCGTATGAGCTGCCGTGAAGAGAATTAACTCCATCCCAGCCAGACCTAGTGCACATGGATGGAGGAAAATCACACTGAGGATACAGTGTGCCGAGAAAAAAATCATGAATGGCAATGTATCAGAAACCTACATACTTCAAACTAACAAAGTAGCATAATTATTAATTATCAGCTTAATTATTTTACAATATATGCTTCTGTATAAACTGTGTCATCTCAGAGATTCTGCTGGGCAAGTCTAGGTATGTTAGCTTTGCAGGAATAAGCTGAGGTGCTTTCCAGTTTAAAATCACCTGGCTACCTAGCAACATAGCATTGATGCTGAATGTTGTTGCTGAAATAAGTGGAAACACCTTTGAAGGAGCTCATTTTCTTATGATGGGAAAAGAGAAAATGGGATTTAACATGTAATGGCCTCAACCACTGTGATTTTAGATCCTAATTTTTTGAAGTCACTGAAATATTCAACAAATATGATGAAAATGATGCAGAATGAAACAGCAGAAGGGCTGAGGTTGATCCACTTAGATGCACTCAAATAGTATATGTGAATCAGATCATCATAAACAGTACATAAAGGGTGTTTATTGTAACAACACAAGTTTCCTTTGCAGCAAAATCTCATCAGCACTGTAACATTATTTGTGCAACTCAGAGGTCTGTGCCTCTACACATACAAAGCCTAACTGATTTGGGCTGGGAAAATATGATAACTGGCATACACAGCCTGGGGAAATTTCTCATGGGCAAGGGGCCTCTTGTAGGCTACCGATGATCTTGAAAACACATAGGCACAAAAAGCCTGTTGATTCTAGGTGTGAATATTTAAGCACTACATGTAAAATTAAAAACTCGTATACTAACATCTCTTGGAAAGAAGCCTGAAATATTAACCCTACTTTATTTCTAAGATATCCCAACTTCTTCTTGCTCTGTTTTTGGACCTTTTTCCCCATTTCTAAAGTAGTTAAATCATTTACAATGGCTGTTAGAGAACCATGCTATAGAAGCAGCCGGAGTTCATTTACTCACATTTCTCTGTACCCTTTTGGACTGCTTGATCTGTAGGACAGAGTATAATGGGAATGTTATCTCCCTGTGGAGAGCGAAACTTCCCCTCAAAAATAATAGAAAATAATTGCAAGTATTATACATGAAGGGCTGCTTTGTCAAAATGGAGATCTTCCCTCCTAACATGAAAATCTAGATGGACTTCAGGCATGCAGGAAAACATTGCTTGTTCTTTCTGCTCAGTTCTAGCCCAAAATCATCACCTAAGCCAGTTAAAAACAGTCCAGCCCACATGGCAGTCTGCTGAGGGAAGGTTTCAGAAACTGTATCTTAGTTTTATTTAGTTCCTATCACTGTGGTAACAAAGTACTGTACAAATTAAGTGCCACAAATTCACAACTGAATACTGTCCCTCATTACCAGCTTGAAATAGAGTTGGTCTTCCCAAAGTCAGCACAAATGAGTGCTCCTGATCTCTCAATCCAGGTCTTTCTTACAGTGCAGTAACAGCATGGTTGCTGTTTAGGGGGCTTATATAGTGATAAGGAGCCTCACAGAAGTGATATCTGTGCGGGTAGTGCAGGTATGGTCTCTACCACAAAAGTGTTGCCGTTAAAATTTACAAGGACTGCCACAGCAGATGTGCCAGTTGAAGGATGGCAGTACCCAGTATCTGCAAAATGAGTCAGAAGCACAAGAAACAGCAAATTGGCCACTATGGAGTATAACTCCCAGCAAAAATGTGATTTTGATAAAGATGAAAGAGAGGCTTTGTGTTTGTTTAAAGCCCTGCTTCCAGGAGTTAGGGGGAAAAGTATAAAGACATTTTAAGGAAAATTCAGCTGAAGAAGAGCTGGAAACACTAATTAGAAGCAGGGGTTGGTGCCACTGCAGAACTTAGGAAGTGCAAGGATTTATGTAATTAGGAGTTTTAAAAGGAAAGAAAAGGTGGGGGTGTTTAATGCAGCAGAAGGTGGAGAGGCAGCAGAAAGAAACAAAGTGGGAAAGAGATACTCAGGATCATAAGCTGGAAAGATGACCTATAAAACAGATTTTGGAAGAAGGATAAAGAACCTTTGTCAAAACTGAAGGTAAGGAGTTTGTGGGAGCCAGCCTTTGAGATGAAGACAATTTTACTGGCTTGCATGGAGAAAGAAGAAAATTTACTCTGGACAAGAAGGAGCTGCCAGATTTAAAGTGCCTGGATCTTTGTGAAAATTAGATGTGACAATTTCCTCAATTTTTTTTTAAATAATGTATGAAGTAAATGCTAAAAGGTGAGACCTCCAGCAAAATTAGGAGAAGAAAAGCCCAGGTTATTGCAATAAATTTGTGATGGTCTCCAGGCACAGCAACTAATTATGGCACTTATGACAGTCTTGTCAGGATAGTGCTGTGAAAACTCGAGGTGTCTGACCTATAAGCCAGTGACAACACAAGTTATTTTAATGAAGTGTTGTTCATACTAACTAGCAAGAACCAGTCAGAGCGGAGAGCATCTGCTTTGGATTTAGTGGCATCTTCCTCCTGCAGGCTGTGCTGCCCGGAGTGCCTTTCATGCATTGCCTGGGCACTGTTTGACCAGCGCTGCACAGCACCAGTTCCCACTGGGATCCCACTGCCTCTGGAAAGGATTACATGTAAAACATACAGCTGTCCAAAGGTGATGGAAAATGGGATCCTGAGCAAATATTGTTGGAGCATGGTGCTAATAACACCAGCACCAAGGTGGGTTCAATCCCCATTCACTTAAGAGCTGAACTCAGTGATCCTTGTGGGTCCCTTCCAACTCAGAATATTCTGTGACTGTGATTCTGTGAGATGTGCTGGATGGAGGGAGTGCTCTCCGAGGGCCGAGCAGTCTGAAACATGCATTTTTGAGGTACCAGAGCTGGACGCAAGGAGGCACAACAGAGAGGGATGGGTGAGAAAATTATATGAAGAGGAAGGCAGTGGACTGGGATGATTCAGCTGGACACACAGAGAAGCAGGTTCAGATCCGAGCAGAAGGAAGTCAGTCTGACACACTAAGACCTTTGAGTCACCCCTGCAAAGCTGATAACCAGAACTGCAGAGTGGCTTCAGAATTTAAGGGTAAGAGATCCTAGTACCCCACTGAACTCTCAAATTTATTATTGTTGATCTAAATGTAACCACAGATTATTACAAGATAAGTCTGCTTGTGTCAGTAATTAATTGATCCCAAAACATATGCAATATTGCAACTAACTTTATTCAGAGTTTATATCTTTTGGTTATATATCTTACTGAGGATTTAAAGACCAGATTTATAAACCCACAGATTTCAAGCCTGGGATACACTCATGTCTGCTAACCTCAAGTTTGAAGTTAAGTACTTAACCTCTTTGTCTAATTGATGAAAATAAGAAGTTGATTCACATTCCCATTTTTATTTCTACGTTTATATAATAAAAATTCACTGGTCACAAGCTATTCTAGCAGGACTTCCTTTAATTGTACAGAAATTTCCAGAGTAAGTATATTTTATGTTTCTCCTTTATAAGAAGAAACATATAAAATGTGGTAAAATGGACAGGACTTTCAATATGATTCAGTTTATTACAGTAAGAGGTTAAAAAATAAGTAATCTCACATTACTTGCTAAAATATTTACAATATTTCTAAAATTCCTCTTACAGTTACAGTCATCCAGAGTGGATGTGTCCTTAAAATTTACAAAAAGTGATACACAATATAAATAAGTGCATATACCCAGGGGGAAAGGTCCCTGAGGAGTGATTCAGAAGACAAATTCACTGCAAAGTAATTTTTTCTGGTGAAAGTTGCACTTGACAGAACCCTGCTAAGAAAAATCTCTTTCAGAAAAAGAAGTTTGTGAGGGATACAGTCCTAAGGAAAGCCCCAATAATTCCAGCTTCCTGAGTTTACATAACAAGGCTCCCATAATTGCATGTGGTGCTCCAAGCATCCCAAATGAGATGACACTAAGCCCTCATTCCTCCACACCAATTAAATGAAAAAAAAATCTCTACTGTCTTAGACCCATCCTTTCACCTACTGCCTCCAGTTTGTAGACAGCCACTTTGCAATAGAAGAACCTTATGCTGTATGAAAATATTTCAGTCAATTTCTCAGTTGTTGTTGGGAACAAGAAGGGGAAAGATGGAAAGCCAGGAAATCAGAATAAGTGATGTTGTCACAAGAAGCTCCTTTTAAAAAGAAAAACAGCTGAGAAAAGAGACTATCAAGCAAAAGAGAAGGGAGCATATTCTGAGTATTCTTCAGGGTGAAACAGATTAAGAGGTGTAAGACAGGGTCATTCAAGGAACAGGCAGATATCCTCAGCTGCATCAGAGTGAAGGAACTTCTTAGCAGGGATATGTACCTCTTGGGTAACCTCTTGCTATGGAATTACTGCATGACAGAGATACTCCTGGTGCTGTCTCTCTCTAGATTGAGGGTCATTTTGGGCTTTTAAACCAGCAGTGTTTGTGCCCAACCATTGCTGTAAACGTGATCCTTCTGCAGTGTGCTCCAAGGCACAGCAACCACAGACCTCCTGCTGCTCTCAGAGGGTTTGTTTGATTCTGCAGCTCCAGATACTGTACAGAGATGAACATTTTCTGTCATTTAACCAAGTCCGGTGTTGGGTGGTGTCTAAATTCGGGGTTTTTTTTTTATTGTTTACTAAACCCAGGATGATTCCACAGCATCGCTCTATTTTTTTTCAACTTTTACCCCCAGGATTAGAGGCTGGCCTTGGGAAGTGATAGCCGGTGACCTAGCAGGGCTTTCTGTGGTGCAGTGTTGTCCAAAGACTATCTGTCTTTTCAAATAAACAACTCAGCTGCTGTGATTCATGGCCTGTGTTTGATGTCAACAAGAACATCAGTCCCAGTAATGACAAAAAGCTCAGGCTGCTTCTAGCCTTCTGCCCAGCTGAGCAGCTTTCATGATGAGCAAATGAGCACAGTTTTGTATCATAGATCTTCAGAGAATAACTTGAAGAGAAGACTTGCTTTACTGTGTTCAAAATGAATTAAAAAGATACCTGATACTTTGTTTTTTGCTACAAGTCCCAGTTCCCAAGTTATGCTCCTTGCTGCTTCAGTATTCTCCTTCATTAAGAATATTTTTGTCTGTCTTAATTTGGTTGAAGCCATGTTCTGTATTTTAGAATAAGAGTTCATCAGGTAAAGCAACTAGGGAATAAAAGGAAAAATATATTTTTAATCTATTTGGTGTACTGAAAAGAATGTCAGGAAGGAAATTTGTAATAAAAGACAGTTTTATGGCTCCTTTTCTTGCTGCACAACATGATCTAATTATGTACTCCTTCAAATGACAGTTCCCTTGTGATTCTCATTTAAGAGAAGTGCTAACCAATGCAATGATCAAAACCAACATTGTAGAACAGTTCCATCATATTCAGGATACAAGTCCATCACGGGACTGTCTGATCACCAGATTTGCTGATGTCTAGCCTGAGGGCATTAAATACCTTCTCTGTCTGACACATTTATGTCTATTTGCAGAGTCTATCTATTCATGTTTTCCAAAGTTTAAAAAAATCTATTCTTTCGAAAAGAAAAATCTTGCCTCATGAATGAAAATTAAGCCAGCACCGTGCTTTTCTTCCACTGTCCGAGCACCCTGGTGGTGCAGCCAGGCCATGGGCAGCTCCCCCTGCACGGCTGTGATCTGGCACCAGGGCTCGTGTGCCTGCTCCAGGAGTGGCAAATAGAGAACACTGGCTCAAGGTTCATAGATGGCAAAACTCGCCTTCGAGTGTAGGTAAGCAACAGGAGTTGAAGGGTTTCATTTATTTACCTCCCTGCTCCCCCAGGTTTCTGAACACTATTTATTCTCTGAGAGAGTTTGCATTGCCAAATTCAGCAATATATGTCTGAAAACATCACGGACTTCCTGTACTCTTCCAAATGAAAGCAAAGAAATTTCTGTCTTTCTCTGTTTAAATCTGATTCATAATACAGTTTAACAAAGAATCTAGAAGCGTTTTAAATATCGTGTGAATGTGGAAACAAGTAAGAGCCTAAATTCTTGTAATTCTTTGTGTTCTTTTTAATTCCAGTCTGAAAAACTACACTGATAACATACAATGTAGATAACATTTTTAATTTATTCATTATATTCTGATAATTTTTCATATAAGTAATTACATTAATAAACTCGGCATAGTCCTTTGAAGTTCAATTTAGAAAGTACCATGTTATCTGCATGTAATAAACCTCATGTATCTATCCTCCCTCTTCTACTATCATGTCTAGTGACTACTATTACAAGCTTTTAAAAATACTCCTCTGCTCAGTTTAATAGGGATTTTTACAGTATCATTACACATTCTAATTGGGCGATCAGGGGTTTCATGCCAGTAATCAAAATGCAGGGCGAGTGACTGAATCAGGGAAAGTTATGTAAAAAGAAATGAGCTAAAAGGATGGTCACAGTTTTACCTACACGGAGTAACAAAACCCAGAGTCAAGTGTCAGGCACGGCTGGCACTGCACCCAGAGAAAAGCCCCTGAACAAAATGCATCTGGTCAAAAATTAACCCACGGAAAAAGGGATTCTCCAAATTTCTCTGTGAAGATGGGTTTGTACCATCCCTCAACACTATTTCGATTTTGAGGCCCAAGCCCCCTTGTGCTACAGGATTTCCTCCATCCAACCATTTCATTGCCCATTTTAGAATATCTTCAGCCTGGGCAGCTTTGGCTAACCATCATATTAATTGATGGTTTGATGAGGGGACTAGCTGCACCTTGGGATAATCTTGAATTCTCCTTTTTCACTTTCATGGCCCCACGTTAGAGCATTAAACAGCCTCTTCATCTGATATAGGGGCCCATATGAATGCTTGGTAAGCTCTAGGGGAAAGCATTCACTTATTTTGGTAATATCAAGCACATTACAGTCTGATGAAGCTGGGGCATCTGATATTCCTAGAACGCAGACATTTAATAAAGACAAGAGTCATAATGGCTCAGGGCTACTACCTTAGGAATATATTCCTATGATGATCTGTTTGTTATTAGAAACATTACTTTTATTTCATATTATTTTCCTCACAGATGGGAATGGCTATTTTGATAACAGGGAAACTGGAGATGGGCTTGGATCCTGATTACCTCAGGATAATTTGGGTATTTCCCCCTTAAAAGCCATAGTCTGACTCAAATTCAACCTATACCCAGTTGATTCACAGTCCTGTGATCAACCTCATTTTGAGGACAGAGCTGAGCGCCGAAATGAAGTCTGTTTTTCGGCAGGAGCTACCCAGAGCATCAGCTACTCATGACTTTAGCAACCCAGGACAGATGTTCAGTCTGTTCAAAAAGATAAAAAAACACTCTCTAAATGTTTTTATTCTTTGTTATTCAGGTATGAAGCTCCCTTGCAGCAGCAAGAGGCACTCAGGAGGATGACACTGCTGTGGTAACATTTGGATTTTTGCAAAAATTCCATCAGACCAACAGTAACCCTTGAGGGAAAACTTGGGGATATAACTGAGATGAGGAAGTCTAAAACCCAGAAAGAAGTTGTCCTTCCTAATCCACAGCATCTGATCTTTGCTGGTATTGAAGAATGGAAATGCTTTTCCAGACCACAGACTCTGTCAGGAGCCCACTCTGCACATGGTGTTGCATCTGTGGGGAGGCCTGAATGGGCCGTCTCTTCACCCGCGTGCCCAGAAATGCAGCCACAACAAAACAGTGCCACACAAATTCCACGTGCTCCCTCTTGCTTTGCAACTCCAGTGGAAGCAACGTAGCCATACCAGCAACTGTGTCCCAGGAATGAGCTGAGGCTGAGCCTTTGTCCTGCTGGCTCTGACCATGTGATGCTCAAATAAAGCATGAAAGCACTGCACTGGTCTGTTGCAACAATGTCAGCTCTGCCACAAACCATCTTTTTAAAAATAAGCTACTTAGTGCTTGTAAATGAAATTTATTAGGAGTCAAATGGATTTTCCCTGTGTGCTCACTATCATCTTCTTACAACCCAGGAGGTCCGGGAGGCAGAATTTCCCTTCGCAGATGCCATGCTGACTCCTCCACAGCAGGCTCAATTGTCCAGTGCAACTGATCTGAATTCACACCATCGTGATCTAGGTAACTGCAATTTCAAGAACATGTGTTGTGTTCAGCCGCAGCCTTCTAGAGAGCGCAGGGGGCTTCCTTGGGAGGGAAGGTGTTTCACTCTCCGTCCCCTTTTCGGACTGCCCCGCCTGGCCCTGGCCGGCTTTCAGCTTCGCAACACAGCAGCGACAGAGGAGGCAAGAAGGCTCGCAGGCATGAGGGCTTCAGGATGTTTATTTGCATGGCTCCCAGATGGCAGAGAGAGAGCCACGTGGGCGGCTGGCCCCCCATGGAAGGGGACCCAGCACAGCCCCTTTGGCCCCTGCAGAGAGAGCGTCACATGGCATCAGGTCGGATTTTGTATGGGGATGAGAGGGGCAGAGAAAGGACATGGACCAATAGTCCCAAGGCACAGGGGCGGCACAGGGACGGGACCAGGATACAGAACAAATGGAGAGAACCCGAGGGAGTGGCCACGAATAGGGGCGGAGGGGGGGAAGACCACATGGGGAGGGGCAGGGAATGCTGCAAAGAGGGAGTGCGAAAACAGATCTCCACAATGTGTGAAGAAGAATGCAGCATTAAAGAAAACAAGCTACTGGAATACAAGAGGCAAAATTGTCATATTGGAGATTATCACCTTGAAATGTTTTAAAACCTCTTCGGCCAGGACTGAGAACTTAGGTCATCTGGTAACAAGAATTGTGACGTTCTTAAAAAGGAAAAACAATGAAACAAAGTAATGGGAGCTTAAAGGCCTCTCCTTGAGGGTAAGAGTGGTATGCGTGATGCATGGGAAATGAGTAACTAGGGCTGGTCTGAGAACACCAAGTGCCAGATACTATTTCAAGCCAGGTGACCATTGGGGTACAGGAAAGGTTGCCCTTGGGATGCAGGATTGAGCTTAGTAACTGTGACAGAAACAGAAACTGCGTCAGAAACAGACAAACAGAAAATCCACATCAATTTGGGGTAATTTTTGCCAGGCTGCTACTTGATGACTCCTTGCAGAGATTGGACTGAAGGTCAAATTAAAAAGAAAAACAACTACCAATCAGTTGGTTGGACCAACTGTAAATATCTTTATCTTCTTCCTGCATCTTACTTCAGCATGTTAATACACAAACAGATTCAAGCTTACAGGGTTCTCAAAGTGACTTTGCTTAGTCTATCACCCATTTATCTGCCATGCCAGCACTTGACTCAAAGTGAGAGCTCAAAAACCCTGCCCTCTATTACTTTTTCTTGTTTAAAAGCAATTGCTATATCAGCAAGAGAAAAGTCACCCCATTTGATTAATAATACATACTGATGGTCGAGACATTCAGTCAGAAAACTGATAAATTGTTAAGCTGCTGAAACCCACCTGCAGGTTTGTTTAGGCCTAGATTTACCTTCTGAACTTCCTGCTTTGTGGAAGCTCACTTAAAACACCACTAAATATTTTCTCTGTAAACTGTGTATATTAGGAAA
Source organism: Mystacornis crossleyi (assembly GCA_013400655.1). Taxonomy (NCBI): domain Eukaryota; kingdom Metazoa; phylum Chordata; class Aves; order Passeriformes; family Timaliidae; genus Mystacornis; species Mystacornis crossleyi. The sequence goes on from VYZQ01037192.1 coordinate 76,836, forward strand.
AAGGAAAGTTTGTGATTTTCAACCAGCCTTCCTATAAACAAACACTAAGCCTGGTTATTGATGCAGCAAGTGAAGCAACCTGGGTACTTCTGATGTAGCAATACGGTGTAGTTGCGTATTTTAATTTCTTTAAAGATGACAGGACATAACAAAATACAAAAATGCAAATCTCATCAAAGGTGTGCAAAGGAGACCATCATTTGTTGATCACTGCTCTAGTGTTTTCCCACTATTTATTCCCTTTTGCCTCCCTTCACAACTCCCCACTCTTCCGGTTCATGGATGGTTTGGCTCATGCACTGCTTGCACATATCCCAGCCTTCACCACTTCACCATGGCTTAAAACAGCAACAAGGAGTCAAACTGGAATAAAGAATTTTGTTCTCATCTCTGACATTTAACATCTCTTGTAGGAACTCAGCATCACAAAAGAAAGCAGAGATTGTTTTTTTGATAACTGAGGTGTGTTGTTGAGGACAAACATACTTGAACTCACACAAAACCAGAGACACGTGACAAGACCTAGCCAGGAAGCTGATACCGAGTTGACAAAATAAAACTCTGGGCTTGAGAGGCAATGTACACTTCTACACACCTAAATATTTGATCCTGTCGTGCCAAGTCCAAAGCCTAATGATGCCACAATAAAGACTAAATGTATTTGCTCAGCCAGATATTGAGTATAAACCATGTGAAACCATTAAAAAAAAAAAAAAAGGTTTTTATGTTGTTTGAAGGTATCAGAATCATGACCCTGTAAGTTTTGGGCAAAGGAGCATTTGAGGAATGGTCTCAGAGGATTCTGTCAAGTGCCACCAAGCAGAAATGCAACTTTAGGAATACTCTGGAGATATTTATACTTCAGTCCTGACATGCCACTTTCTACATACTTTTGACAGGTTCCTTCCTCTCTGCCCTTCAAGTGGCTGTTCTAGCACCCACAGGAAGGATAAATCGAACAGCAGCAAGATTGGCTCTGCTGCATTTGGAAAGATGAGAGCCTGTGTGAGCCTTGAAACGCTTCCACCCGTGTAACCTCCCGATTCATGCTTTGAAGCACAGGAAGTCAGAGATGTTGGCTGATTAGAACCCTAAAACCAAAGGTGATAAGGCCAGATTCAGGCAGGAACTGTGGGCACAGCCACGTACAATTGCTGCCCGCTTCACTGTCTCCCCAGACTATTGATTTCCCCACTCCCCATCATTTCTTCTCAAAGTGTCTTTCATTCTCTCTGTTCCTCTTTGGCCCTTGACACCAAGAACGGCAGCAAGAAAAGCATCCCAAGCTGTTTCTGTCCCACTTCTCTCTGGATCAGCTCAAATCTAGGGAACTGCATGTTCAGCACTCAGCTGGGGCATCCTAGGGTTGAAAGCCACTGGCACACAGCCCAGAGCCACTCCTCATGCACCTGCTTGGCGTAAGGAGAAACTTTGAAAGGATATATGTTGAAATCTATGTATGGGAGTCTGAAACAAAGACACCCAAAGAAAAAATAATAGACCCTTTTCCAAAATTGCTTTTGTACATCTACTTAATAATCAAAAAACCATTAAAAAAGACGTGGTACAGACAACTAAATGGAGTCATCGTCAAATACAAGATTTCTGAAGTGGCAAAAATATTCCTGCATTAAGACAAGTTAAAACAATATGCTTCAATCTACTTAAATTTTCTTTACTTATATAAATTACACCCAACAATATCTTTCCTAAACCTGTCCCACTTGAGTTTTGAGTACTGGGGGCTCTATTTTGTGGAAAGATAAACACAAATTTTAATTTTTTCACTTCCCAGACTGCTCTTCTTTTCAGGAAGCGACACCTTCACTACTAAAACTAAAAAGGAATAACCACTAAAAGTGCAAATGCAGAGGAAAGGGAATAGATTGTGAATGAAGGGGAAATCAGAAGAACATGATAAACAGAGATACAGCTCGCAGGCCTAGGTTATGCCATTTCCCTACTTTTATTTTGTTACTATGCTGCATACTTTTTTCTCTGTTGAAAAGGTGTGGAGGAGGGGAAGCTCACAGTGAAGATGATAAATGCCTTTGTTCATACACCTCAGAAACAAAGACACAAAGGTACCTCTTTCTACAGCTGTTTTCCCTATTACTTGTGGCTACGTTGAAATAAAAAGGCAAGCAACCCTTCTAGTGGTAAGCCAATGGAAGAAACAGTGACACACAGAAAAGCAGAGAAGGAAATTAATATACTGAAATAAGGGTATTTTCCATCCAATTATTTGCTCCAATGAACACAGAAAAGAAAGGTTAAATAATCTGAAAAGTCTGGGGATTTTGTGAGGATTTTTGCGTTTTCTATTAAGCTCTAAGGCTGGTGTCCACAGTAGTCTCATTAAATTAATAGTCTTAAACTGTGTCAGCAAAAATATACCATATTAGATATCCATCTCAACATTTTGTATAAACTACAGACTAAAGTTAAGGCTTAATATAAGGTAAACTTGACCACAGTCGTTACCTTTTTATGCTCACAACTGCAATTTAGGAATGCTAATTCTCCTGTTCCCTTTTCTCAAAATATTTTGTTTCTCCAAATACTATGCCGTCTTTGAAATGGTAGGAAAGGTTGTCCCTCCCCCGCTTTTTGATAGAATACATGACAGCCCTTCTTACATTGTAGCAGGTGCTGAAGAAAAATGCTTTTCTATTAAGTCAGGAATGTCACTACTTGGGTCGTAAGACAGCAGGCAGACCTTCATCATTTTTGCAAAAGTTATCTCCAGGGAAAACCATCAGCATGTTTCATTTCCACACTATCAACTCACTCCTATCACAGACCATCATTCTTCTAAGACAGGCTTTTGAATAATACTTCAGATTTGACAATGGCTGACAGATAAAGAAACATGAAATAAAACACAATACTTACTAATAAAGTGCTAAACACGAGTTAAGGAAGAAAGGAAAAAGAAAAAACAGACCAATATTTCATTAACACTAATTACAAAACAGATCCAGAAAGTGGGAAACCTATTTTGATATAAACTTCTGAGAAACTCTACACAGAGAAACAGTTTGCAGAGGTAAAGGCCATGAAAGAACACTGTACCAAAACCACTGATAAGTGATGTTTACTCAACCTAAGTAGAGGCAGGTTCTTTGACAGTGCAAGGAACAGCAATTCACATCCTCACCCACAGGCATAATCTAATTCCTGCCACAGACAACCAGCAAAAACACATCTTTTTCCTTCTCCCAAAGTCATACTGCGTAACTTCTTTGAAACCAAGCTAATTTAAAATCATATGGAACAACAGAAGTAAACAGAATCATATTAAACATGTCAAAGAGTTTATTTTACGAATGTGGACAAGAAAATAACGCAAACATCTTCAGTACTGTGCATTTGTTTAACAGATAATAAACAGGAAGGGAGGTGATTTAAAGCGTACAGAATAAATGGGAACGTACAGTTAGACTGGGGGCACAGAGGAGCTCTTTGCTTGTCACATCATACTGGTAAGCTACTAAAAGTGCTCAAAGAAACACCTCTATGAAAAGAAAAACAGGAAATAAATCACATTATGGAAATACCAAAAGAACAATAAAAGCTTAAAAAAAAGATTGCCTTCTTACTGGATTGGTCTGGCAGGGACTGAGGTAACTTTCTTCATAGCAGCCCTTCGGGTGCCGCTTTGCTTTGGGTTTGTGGCAGGAACAGTGCTGGTAACACACCAGTGCTTTGGCTTTGCTGAGCACTGCTTGCACAGCATCAAGGTTTCGTTTTTCCCCACTCTGCCTGCTCCACCAAGTAGGCCAGGGGTGAGCAAGAAGCTGGGAAGGACACGGTTGGGACAGCTGGCCAAAACTGACCCAAACTGACCCTATTCCAGGCTCACCAAGAAAACTGGAGGGGAGGCTGGGCAGAGGTCTGCTTCTGGGAGGTGGCAATTGCCTTTGCAGAATATGTTCCCACTACCCTCCTTTCCTTCATTTACCATGCCTTTATCTCAACCCTTTGCTGTTCCCATTCCCTCTCTCATTCCCCCGAGGGAGAGAGGAAGCAGCTGAGCAGTGCTTAAGCTGCTGGCCAGGGTCAGCCCCGGTAAACTGCAGAATATGGGCAACTTTATACTTTTTTTTTCAATATACATTCAGTTTGCAGAAGAAAGTGTTCACACACACTGATGTTTCTTAATTTTAGGAACATGTAACTATGTTTGTTTCAAGAATGAACTTCTTCCAGTTTTGCTAACTGGTTTCTTTTTCACATCAGTGCTATATCCAAAGTACTATTAACATTCCCACGACTGAATTTAATTATTCAAAGATAAATATGCTCCTCTCTGTCAACCCTTACACATTACACTCTTGGAAGATGTTTTTCCAGGCAAAAAAACCTCCACCCACAAGAATGGACATGATGTATTTTTCATGAACTATTTCTGCTATGTGGAGCTGTGTTTCCATGTTACTTTTTATTATACGTATATATATAATCTCTTTATTTAGGAACATGAGAACAACTGCTTTAAGTGGCAGTTAAGACTGAACTGAACCACATTATTGTGACTGTTAACCACCTAAATCAGGTAATAAAATACAGACTTAAGAAGAGGAAATATAACCAACATAAACTTCAGCAAACATTTCAACAACAAACATTTATAAAAATTTAGTTCTATACACGTAGAAGATAGAAACATGTTATTTCAGAAAGTCTTTAGCTGCTTCTAGTTTTACAAGCAGGAGAAAACACTTTGGAGAGAAAAAAAAAAATCAAAAGTGAAAGAGCACAAAGGGCAAATGAAAACAAACTGTCTTCCTGGATTCTAGAGTTGCAGCTCTTGTGAAAGGTGCTCATCTTTATTCATTCTCAAATCTGCTGTAGGGGTTATCAGAATCCTGGAGAAGACCTGTAAAACAAAATGGGACTACATTTATCATTTTCTCATTACAGAAAAACTTTTGAGATATTGACTTCACTACAATAGGTACTGCATGTAACAAATCCAAAAGGCAATTCTTGTAATTACCTAAACACTCAAGTATTATAATAAATTGAAAGTGTTCCTAAGCACTCTTATTTCTCAGACTATAATCATGAATAAGTATTTCATGATTTAGCAGGGAGAGAACATTTCTCTACGAAAAATTACTATGGAAAAACTTTTCTCATTTGTGAGGTATATCCCAAAAAATGCACTTGTGAGAGTCAAGTTGACAAAAACCTAAGCAAAGAGGTGTCTCAAGAAGAACAGATTCTGAGTGGCCAGTTTATAAATGCAAGTGACTATAAGATCATCATCCTTTTAAAACGTAAGATGCTGCTACTTTGACTTAGTTCTACTTCAATTATACCCAACCATCTGTTACATTCAGCCACTTACAGCTTTTCTGCAACAGGACAATAATCTCTAAGAAAAAATGAAGATCATTTCTTACGTGCACTAAAACCTCCA